>QLPA01001495.1:0-11883 GCA_003313945.1 Lactifluus pinguis
TGCGTTATTGACCCTCCCAGGCCGAGACTGTGCTCAACAACTGGCGCAGCGAGATAGGGAAGAGTGGGTACTGAGCAGTCGTAGATATGTGGTTCAAAGATTCGGCCACGTTTGGCAACCCAGAAGCTCGCGCCGAATATGTTGAAATGGCATTGAAAGGCCCGGACTTCAGATTCATTTATAAGAACCCAGATGCAGCGAAGGTAAGCCCATATACATCATATTGCAGTGCCTGACATAGCCACCAGGGACTCGGAAAGCGTGCTGCATTTTGCTCAAGTTTGATTGCCAAGGTGTATGCTGTGCACCTGCGGAAGGTCCTACCGCTCGATGGCTCAGAGGTAAACGAATGCCCTCAGCAAATAGGGGGATTGGCACTTGCAACGGCTGCAGTAACGTCCCATTCCTTGTACTATTATTACCACAATCATTACTTATCTATTGTTACAGGTCGAGCGTGGTCTGTCCGCGTTTAAGACTGGGGAGGATAGTATAAAGGTACCATGTCCCATTTTGTTTTATTGGTGTCGTTACTTATCTAGTGCTACAGGCCGAGCGCGATCAGACCAGGATCACGGCATCCGGGCAAGCATCCAAATCCAAGGCCAATTCTCGTGTGTGGAGCTTCACCGATAATCCCTGGGGGATGAAGACTCGCAGCTGGGTCGGGGCCACCAGACGGCTTGATGATCACCACTGGGCTCAAGTCATTGAGGAAGCACGGAAATACCTCCCAGCCAGAAAGGTGAACGCACTGAACACGGGCGGAGATCAAGGCGAATTAGTTGATCTCCGCACTTGCATTGATTTGGATTGGTGCGTATTTTTATTATTCTCTTATCATTGCAAGCTCAAGTGTATGCAACGAAGATACCTCGTGCATAATCGTGACGTGGCGATGACCCATATCTGCGGGGCTGGAAACTCAGATCAATCAGGTGATAGAGAACTTCGATAGATACCATGTTATTTCAATTACATATAGAAATGTTTATCTGGATTTGGACTGTTATTTCTCAGGCACGAAAACATCGAGAGTTACTAGCACTACGCGCAAAAACTAGCCTAAGAAGTCAGAATTGCTCTACATGTGAAAAATAGAACTAGCTGCGAAACTAGCCCTATGTGTGAAAGTAGCAAAAGTTGAAAAACTAGTGAAAGTAGCAAAACTAGCAAAAGTAGCAAACTTGGCGTACCTAGAGCTTGCCTAGAGCCAGATTCGCCTCCAAAGTCGCGGCAAGTCTGCTTTGGCCAGAATAGGAACTTGATTACTAAATGTGACTATGTGACACTAGCGGGTCTAGCTCTAGCAACTCTAGCACCGCAACATTTTCCTGATGCTTGTTTGAACAGTGGTGTGTCAAGGCAGACGTGTGAGTCAGTGTCACGGTTGCCGGGAGGGTTGCGATGCCGAGTGATGCTGACGGTGCGGACTGTGCAAGCTGGTGCAGGGAGTGTGTGGCCGATGATGACAGCGCAAGCTGAGCAGATGACGTGGTCGATTATGGACTGTGCTGACGATGCGACTATGCAGCTGGGCAGGGAGTGTAGTGCTGACAGTGTAGAATGATGCAGACGTCATTGGCAATGCGAGAGGTGGTGATGCGGCCGCTGGGGGGCCTACCAGAGTGACCGGAGAGAGAGCGCGCCACGGCTTCTAGAGGTAGAGGTGGCGGCGTTGAGCCGAGACGTGGACCACATGTCACGGGAACGTGACGTAACGTTGTGACAGTCACTGGTGACCGTCACCTTTCTTTTCTTATCTGTATGACTCATTCGATACGTTGGACGATTCTCCCCCTTTCCGTATGATTCTACTACGTTCCGTCCCCTTCCGTCGCCTTCTCCACATACACAGGGTATCCCTGAACATTCTAGCACTTTCCGTAGAACGTATATATAAACCTGTTGTATCTCTGAGACGAGCCTTAAGCTCGTTCTCCTGTAGAATCTGGTGTTCTACTTAGCGTCTTCAAAACAGAGCTACTTTCCCCTTCTCATCAGCGTGTGGACTGTTCCATCCCTCAAAGGAACTTCAGAAGACTTGTGCACAGCGGCACCAAAGTCTTGCCTCTATTTCCCTTTGGACCTTTGCGTCTCAAAGACAGTTGGTGCTTCGCCACTCAACTTAGAACCAGACAATTGAACGCCACGGTGACCAGACTGTGACACCACATGACGGAAGAAGATGAAAGAGGATCGAAAAGAATAAGGAGCGTAAGGTGCTTGGAAGACCCTGGGCCAGAGCCCAGGTCTCATAATCTGTTGTAAATTGAGCCCGGAGGCAAAAGCCTTAAATTGGATGTACGTAGGGTACAGTTTATATATCCCCTGAAGGGGGGGGTTGTACATGTATATATGTGTATGTATGTGTGTAAAGCCCTCGAGAATGTTCAGGAAAGAGCCCTAAGTAGCAAATAGTAAGCTAAAAGGGGCTATAATAGCATCCATAAGTAGCAAAGGATGTACTGTAAAGTGCTATATTAAAAGAGCAATCTCGGAGCAGTTTTACCTCGGCCGAAACGTCCGTCTCGCCAGGGTCGATTTCCAACAGGTTCTGGGTTGAGTGACAGAGCACCAACAAGCTTTGAGACGTGAAGGTCCAAAGAGAAACAGAAGTAAGACTTAGTGCCGTGTTGCACAAGTCTCAAGGGGGTGTTGGGATGGGAAATTCAGACTGGGGGTCGGAATTTGGTCTTAAGGGTGATAGGGGCTAACCCCCCCCCCCTTTCCAAATGTGGTATGTTTGTCTCACAGCATAACTACCATGCACGCAGCCATATGCAAACTTTTAATTAAAATATACTATCCATCAATGCAACTCGAACTGAGACTAATATAATGAATTAAGGCCCAGGATTCATTCATCAAGTGTTGGAGTGGCACATGCAAGGAGCGCCAGTTGGGCTCAAGGTTGGGCTTGTTATCGGGCACTCTGAACACATCTTGCGTTGAACCCAAGAAGAGGGCAGCTCGATGACGCCTTGATCGTTTCTATTGTCCACGTCTTCAGGGAGCATGTTTGGAACCACATGCAGCAGCGGGGGGACAGAGGCGAAGTGCACCCCAAGGTACACACAGACGTCAAAGAAATGACAAAGGTAGAGGGGGGATGGACAGACTTGATGAATCAAAGGCAGAAGTTAACGACGACGGTGGCTAACCCTAGCACTACAACTATCGCAGGTCCAGTTCCTTGGGGCAAAGTCGTAGTTCATACACTGTTGATGAAACTGTGAATGCAAGTGTGAATAGTGTTGTCCCATGAGTCTAAATGTTACGGCTCGACTAGGGCCGGGTCCCAACTAGGGTTCTGTTCGTTTCAGTCTCTCCCAAGACTGGGGACTCAGGGTTACTCAAGGTAACGACGCGCAGAGTCTTGGGGTGTTGTAGGACACCCGCCAACCTTCGAAGCCTTGTTAGGGCAGAGGAGAGGGATAGAGCAAAGAGGAGGAGTCTTAAAGGGGAGATTCGTATCTTTGATAGGAGAGGTGAAACAGTCGATTCAGATTAAAGCCGAAGCTGGGGTACAAGCTACCAGCTGAGGCCTACTTATACAATGTACGCTAATTGTTGTACTAAAGAGGACAGACAATGGGCGTAAACCAAGAACAATAGAACGCGACCAAAACAAGAGAACAATAGAGAAGGAGAACAATGGGAGTGGACGGTTTTGGAAAGAACAATAGTGGTACATCAGTCAGCGAGAAGATCGTGAGTCAGCGTGGATGATTACAGAATCATAAGGTCCATAACGTGTCCTGATTCCGTAACACTAAATGCATGAAGACTGGAGTACTCAAGTGGACATACCCAGACTGTCTCACACCCCTGTACACGACACCTCATAACATCTCTATTTTCTTCAATCTCCTCATCTGAGATTGTTATCCCACAGATACAAGCGTTGAGATTGATAACATTTGCTTTTCGCTTTCTGAGCCGTCATGAATTTCTAGTGCTGATCCCTTCGCCTTCCCCTGAAGCTTGCCCTGAAGTCTGAGCCTGAGGGATGTGTGGGGGCTTGTGTCACGGGAACGTGACGTAACGTTGTGACAGTCACTGGTGACCGTCACCTTTCCTGTCTTGTCTGTATGACTCATTCAATACGTTGGATGATTCTCCCCCTTTCCGTACGATTCTACTACGTTCCGTCCCCTTCCATCGCCTTCTCTACATACACAGGGTATCCCTGAACATTCTAGCACCTTCCGTAGAACGTATATATAAACCCGTTATATCTCTGAGACGAGCCTTAAGCTCGTTCTCCTATAGAATCTGGTGTTCTACTTAGCGTCTTCAACAGAGCTACTTTCCCTTCTCATCTGCGTGTGGACTGTTCCATCCCTCAAAGGAACTTCAGAAGACTTGTGCATAGCGGCACCAAGTCTTGTCTCTATTCCCCTTTGGACCTCTGCGTCTCAAAGACAGTTGGTGCTCTGCCACTCAACTTAGAATCAGACAATCGAACGCCACGGTGACCAGACCGTGACATTAGAACGAGCTTATCAAAAAAACGATGGCTTCGACATCTAATACATCACAAGAATCTTCGAAGGAGTGGAGAAACTTCTACGAGAAACATATCGAGCATGACAAAGACCCGGCAGAATTACGCTGCCCCTTTCCAGTCATGCTGGAACGAGAAGACCTAATTCCCAAAAAATATACAGTAAATCTGAAGCATATCAAACAAGACGGAACGAACGTCCCATGGACCGGCTATTACACCGTCTACAAAGGGATAACGATCGCCTTGACAAATGCGTACGGCGTCTGGTTTGAAATCGAGCGCCGAAACAATGAAGTCGTCGCAACGCGAGTAGCGCGAAAAGCCTTGAGACTGATGCATAAACCTCATGAAAGGCTCAACATGACGGAACTCCTCAGGACGAGTGAACCAATAGATGCATCGGCCCCTCCGTCACGACCCGCAACCCCATTCCAAACGCCTCACATCCCTGCAAATGAACCACACGAAGAACCAGAACAAAAACCAGAACGAGACGAAGAAATGCGCGCCAATATCGGACGGTCGACCGATACAGCGCGTGGCCCACCGCAACGTCCCCCGCGCTACCCACGCGGAACGGGCGATGACCCAGTCGGCCTCGAAAACCTGCTAGACGAACCTATCGAACGAAATAATGTGAGACTTGAAGGAATCCCTCCAGAAAAATATAATGGGGATAGAGGGCGCACCATAGCTTTCCTCACACAATTCAAGAGATACATCTTGATGAACAGGGATGCCACTATTGCTAGAGATCCCTTCAAATGAGCAGCATTCTTTTTATCCCTCATTGGAGGTTCGAAAACCGATGGATGGGTCGAACGCCAGTACGACTGGCTCGATCGAGTCGAGCGCGACCCGACCCTCCTCCCATTTGATACGACAGTCTGGGAGGTTCTTGAAGCGGATTTTCGCCGCGCGTTCGTCGACTATGCTGAACACGAACGAGCCCAAGACGAAATACGAAAGCTAAAGATGGAGAAAGAAAACGTCGATCAATATATAGCAGATTTTGAACGGTTAGGGCATCGAGCGGGGATGGACCTGGATGATCCAACGGCACTCCGCCTCTTCGCCCGGGGACTTCCGAGAACGTTAACCGACACTTGCATCGACATCGAAAACCCTGAGACATTCGAACAGTGGGCAAAAGCGGCGCAACGACACCAGAGGAATTGGCTGCGGAAACGCGCCATTCATTCCGACTACGGCGGCAACACAACAAACAACTGACAACAAAACAATAATAAGCCACAACAAGGCTTCTTTTGGCGAAAGCCCCAAGGAAACACCTCTACAAACCAATTCTCCCGCTCACGCTTCGCCCCGAAAGACCCAAACGCCATGGATACCTCAGCTGTTGCCCGCAAAGCCACCACCGACGCCGAAAAAGAAAAACATCGACGCGAAGGACAATGCTTCGAGTGCAGCCAACAGGGCCACCTAGCCCGTAACTGCCCAAATAGGAAGCCACGCGTCCGGGCCGCTGATGCCGGGAACGACAATGCGTCCGCTCCTGAAGAACCCTCTCCATCCTATACCCCCAAGGAAGCAGCTGCTTTTATTAAACAATTCTCTAACGAGCAAAGAGAAGAATTCATAAAGAGTATGCAAGCCCTAGGAGAAGACATGGGTTTTCAAGAGGCCTGAATGCAACAGCTCTCATTCGGGCCTGTAGTACTGATTCTTTGTATGTGGCTAGAAATAAATATATCAAGACTGGTTTCTTGATCCATACAAAGAATAAATGAGCTGTGAAGAAAGCACTCCTCGACACAGGAGCCACAGAATGTTTCATACACCCTCGACTCGTCAAAAACCTCAAATTAAAAGAACGACCCCTAGCGCGACCTCGACAGGTGAAAAACGTAGATGGAACGACCAACCAAGCAGGGAAGACGACTACAGGAGTAGCCTTAACCGTCAAATACAACGGACGACCCCACAACCATCTATTCTTTGTTACAGATATTGGAGACGACGACATTATCTTAGGATACCCTTTCTTCGAGTCATTCTCTCCTGAAATCGACTGGAAACAAGGAAGCCTGCAAGGGAAACTTCTTGCCATCACAAAGTCAGAAGAAGGTCAATCATTCCGAATCGCTAAAACTACAACAGCAACACAACTGGCGGCGCAAAGTCAGACGAAGAAGAAGACATGGCAAGAACTCGTCCCCTCCCAATACCATCAATTCGGCAAAGTCTTCCAAGAAAAAGCATCAGAAAGGTTCCCAGAACAACGAAAATGGGACCATGCAATAGACCTTATCCCAAACGCCCCCGCCTCACTAGACTGCAGAGTATTTCCCATGCCACCAGCAGAGAAGAACGCCCAAAAAGAGTTCATTGAAACCAACCTACGCCTGGGAAGGATAAGACGATCCAAATCCCCTTATGCGTGTGGTTTCTTCTTCGTAGGCAAAAAGGATGGGAAACTACGACCAGTACAAGACTATAGAAAACTCAATGACGTCACGGTCCCAAATCGCTACCCGCTCCCCCTGATAACCGACCTTATTCATGACCTAGCAGGCAAAGAACTCTTCACTAAATTCGATGTACGATGGGGATACAACAACATCCGTATCAAGGAAGGAGATGAATGGAAAGCAGCATTCAAAACCAGTGAAGGGCTCTTCGAACCAACTGTTATGTTTTTCGGCCTTCGAAACTCCCCAGCTACGTTCCAAACCATGGTCGATGACATTTTCGTAGAAGAGATACGAGAAGGATGGATGAAGGTCTACATGGACGACTTCGTCATTGCCACACAAAATGACCCAGTTGAACATCAACGACGCATAGAGCAAGTTCTGAAGAAATTTGTAGAACACGACCTTTATCTCAAACCAGAGAAGTGTTATTTCCACCAAAAGGAAATAGAATACCTTGGGGTCATCATAGGCAATGGACAAGTACGCATGGACCCTGTCAAGATAAAAGGGATCACAGAATGGCCTATCCCTACAACAGTTAAAGAAGTCCGTAGCTTCTTGGGCTTTTGCAACTTCTACCGCGCCTTCATTCCAAGATTCTCAGAAATCGCCAGACCACTAAACAATCTCACGTGTAAAAACCGACAGTGGTCTTGGGGAACCAAAGAACAGGAAGCGTTTCAGCGACTCAAAAATATCTGCACACATTCACCAGTCTTACGACCTCCTGACTGGACAAAACGCTTCATCCTTGAAACAGATGCATCGGGATACGCCTTGGGAGCAGTAATTGCCCAAGAATTCGACGATGGTGTGCATCCTATAGCATATCACAGCAGAAGCCTCCTACCGGCGGAAAAGAACTACGACACCCACGACAAAGAACTAGCAGCCGTAGTCTTCGGCTTCAAGTGTGGACGACCATTCTTCCTAGGTGCGCAACACCCTATCGAGGTACGCACTGACCACAAGAACCTTCAATACTTCCGTGAACCGCATAAAATCACGGGAAGGCAAGCACGATGGATCACCTTCCTACAGGACTTCACGTACACCCTGACCCATATTCCCGGTCAAGAAAACACCGTTGCAGACCTCCTATCACGGAGATCAGACCTTAACAAGGGGGTGAATACCGATGAACCCCATATCCTCCTCCCAGACACCCTCTTCTCAAAACGCACTTTCCTTGAAGACGATCTAGAAGCACGAAGACAAATTCTTAGACGACTCCACAACAGCCCTGTCGGTGGACATCCCGGCATTGCCAACACATGGGACCTTGTAAAACGATCATATGAGGGACCTAGGCTCCGTGAATTCGTGGAAGAATACGTCAAGGGTTGTGCCAAATGCCAAGAATCCAAAACCAATCTCCCACGATCGAAAGCACCCCTCCAACGTTTCGACACCAACGTGGAAGCTGGCCCCTTTCAATATGTCTCGATGGACCTCATCACGGATTTACCGAAGTCGGAAGGATATGACAGCATCCTCACTATTGTAGACCAGGGATGCTCCAAAGCAGCTAAATTCATCCCATGCATGAAAACGATCACAGGACCGGAAGTTGCCAAGGAATACCTACGACACCTAGTACCATGGTTCGGGTTACCCAAACGAATCATCTCTGATAGAGACCCGCGCTTCACATCCAACTTTTCATGTGCCATCTGTAAAGATACAGGAATTCAACAAAACCTGTCTACAGCCTTTCATCCACGTACCGATGGCCAAACGGAACGAATGAACGCATGGGTTGAACAGTACCTACGACCATGGACGTCAAATCAACCACACTCATGGGCACGACTCCTTCCCATGGCAGAGTTCGCGCACAACTCATGGAGACACGACACATCTCGAAAGTCACCACACGAACTTCTTATTGGAATGCACCCCCAGATCGACATTCAACTAATCGATGAAGATGTCCCAGCAGCAGTCGATCGCCTCCAAGAGTTAATGGAAGCTAGACACCTGGCTCAGTCACGACTAGAATCGATACAAAAGGCTAAAGACGATAAAACGCCGCGAAAGCTGAAGAAGGGAGACCAAGTATGGTTAGAGGCAAAAAACCTCAAGGTCAAAGGTGCAAAGAAACTTCTCCCCAAAAGATACGGCCCTTTCACAATCACAGAAGGAGTGTCGTCGGTGGCGTTTCGCCTAGACCTTCCAGACTCAATGAAAATTCACAATGTCTTTCACATCGATCTCCTATCTCCATATAAGGAAACGGAAGCATACGGCACGCCGTATGCACGACCCACACCGATCATCGATAAAGGTGAAGAGGAATACGAAGTCGATGCCATCCTCAATGTAAGGAAACGTGGCAGAGAAGGAGGACTCCAATACCTCGTCCATTGGAAGGGATATCCCAACTCCAACAACTCATGGGTCAAACACAAAGACCTAAACGCCCCAAAACTTCTCAAAGAATACTATCAAAACTCCACTGCGGCTGGACGATCAGATGTATAAATACGACCTCAACTTCACCAATCATTCTCCATCCCACTCCCGCCTATTCATTCCCCCGATGTCTTCTACCTCCTCCTCAAACGACTCCACTCGCCCTACGTCTCCTACTATCTATGACGGTCCTATGGACACCGAGATAATGGGCGAAGGAAGAGTCATCTCCACCCGCCTCCTCATCACTACCGACCTCAACCAATTCGAACGAGAACGACAAGCCCTCAACGACAGTATCCCCGACCCGACCGTCGACCTAGAAGTCACGGAAGGAGGAACTATCGAACCCATCTTTCGACAGCAGATGCCATGGAGGGCATGGCGATCCGAAAGTGATGAAGATCGACGAGTCATGATGGCCTATCAAACGGCGGTCATCGGCGCCACTCGCGACTTCCACCGCATCCCCATACGATCCGCCATGAGAGTCACTGGCCATGCCCCGTACCCATCCCCCGACCAGACGGTCGCCACCCACTTTAGGTGGGCCGTCGAACATATCGCCTACCTCTTTGAAGCTGCAAGTTTGTGGAATGTCCCCCTTCGCCAAGCCATCCAGCAGTTCGGGCACTCGGACCCACGCTACAGCGTAGGATCTGCAAGAACTCATTCTCCTCCCCCACTCATGATTTGCCCACGATCCGACGTCACCAACCTCGCACTACAATACCTAAGGGCCTCCGCGACCGCCGCTAGCCCCGCACCTTCGTACCACTCAGACCTCCCACCCCTTCCTCCGTCACCCACTGAACGATCCATCACCCCCCAGGGTAACACCCCCGAACTCTCCCTTCCTTCCCCCTCCTCCGACCATCCGATCTCCTCCGCTGATGAAGCAGTTGAGGCACTAATCGCCCATGATGTTGAACAAGCCCTTGAACAAGCCGAACGAGAGCAGCAAGAACTACTGCGTACTCCGTCTCCAGAAGGCCCCCAACCAGGCGTCCACCCAGGACCAGGGTGGAGACCCAACACGATCCTTCCTGGTTGGAAACTACCCAATATCCCTGACGGCAACGGACTCTCACCGGTCGCCTTCATTCTCGTCGACATGACCGACGACGAAGGACCCTCAGTCTTAGGAACTCAAGGGCGAAACTGTCCCATCAAATGCCGACCCCTCCGTGCCGCTCGTCACGCCTTTCCCCAAAAACCTTTCACCCGTAAACAACGATTCCTATTCAGCGAAGATGAGGCACATACTCCCCTAGTTGATGCCACCCTCGACCGGATTGACGACGTGTCACTGACTGCCGAAGTCAGGCGTCACCGCCTCTACACGGGAAAAATGAGACGCATGGCCAGACATATGGCGAGCCTTCGTACGAAGTACCTTCGTTACCAAGAGGAAGCATGGGAGTGTTTTGAATGCCTCGCTGACGCCAATGCCTTCAATCGTATCAATCCCCTCATCCTCAACGACATAGGCGCTGACCCAGTTATCCCCTACGAAGTCCGTCTCGCAGGTATGGACGTCTTAGAGGATCAGTTCAACAATCAACCTCATCGTCGTGAAGAATTCTGCGAGTGGTGCGGACACGACAGCCACGACACCGTCTTTTGCAACTACCTACGACAGTGCCAATTCTGCAGGAAGTTTGGCCATGGGGAAGACGACTGTCACGCCCCTCACACTAAATGCAGCAGGGTGATCCCCTGTTTGGTAAACATCGATCACAAGTTCCGCGATAAGTCCCTCTGTCCATCTCGCTTCCGCACTCAACCACGTCGTCGCGCCCCAGCCTACTGGGAAGTTTAGACGTTAACAAGGGGGTAATGTCACGGGAACGTGACGTAACATTGTGACAGTCACTGGTGACCGTCACCTTTCCTGTCTTGTCTGTATGACTCATTCGATACGTTGGACGATTCTCCCCCTTTCCGTACGATTCTACTACGTTCCGTCCCCTTCCATCGCCTTCTCTACATACACAGGGTATCCCTGAACATTCTAGCACCTTCCGTAGAACGTATATATAAACCCGTTATATCTCTGAGACGAGCCTTAAGCTCGTTCTCCTGTAGAATCTGGTGTTCTACTTAGCGTCTTCAACAGAGCTACTTTCCCTTCTCATCTGCGTGTGGACTGTTCCATCCCTCAAAGGAACTTCAGAAGACTTGTGCATAGCGGCACCAAGTCTTGTCTCTATTCCCCTTTGGACCTCTGCGTCTCAAAGACAGTTGGTGCTCTGCCACTCAACTTAGAATCAGACAATCGAACGCCACGGTGACCAGACCGTGACAGAACCAGGATGGAAAAATCACAGGTTACTGCCTCCTCAACGTGTTAAAAGGAAAACAAGAGGCAACCCAAATGTTCTTTGTGACCAATCTGGGAGAAGATCGACTAATTCTGGGGTATCCGTGGCTCAGAAAATTCGATCCAAAAATCGATTGGAAGCGAAGCATGGTCGAGGGCCCGCCCGTCAAACTAACCACCACAGGGCGAGGCTG
>QLPA01001496.1:0-11832 GCA_003313945.1 Lactifluus pinguis
CATCCACCTATTCACTTCCAATCCCGGAGCAATCAACGGTTTCCCGGCACTCGATAGATATCTCAAACAATTGATGCATCCGCTCTCCATCTATTCGCGCTCGTCTGCAAGTGCATAGGCCATGTTGAGCTCGCCATCGAGCGCACAGAGCATGCCATCAATGTGCTCGAGGCGGCATACGAGGAAACTGAGGACCCACTCATCGAGCGCCAATTCACAATCGCAAACATGACCGTCGCACGATCGCGCCTCGCCGTGCGGGATTATGAAGGCGCCATCGGCTCGTTCCAGACTACCACCCGTTCACGACGCGCCTACCACGATTGCGCCACCACCACTTCGTAGGACTCGCATGCACCCGTTGGTCTTTCTCACCCATCGTGCCCATGTCCTAATCTGTGCCCCTCGCCCCTCTTCTTCCACCGGTCCGCACTCGACTCGCCCCTGGTCAATCTCCCGGACGAATTTGTTTACAGCTCAATTACAAATGTATGCGACCATTCTTTGAAGTCCCGGCCGTGCAGTCTTACCCTGATCTTATGTCGCTGTCATCATCTGTCCAGCTCCCCCGTGGCCACGGTTTTATCGTGTATGCCGCAAGTGGTGTTCAATATGTTCGTGATGGAGTGGGTTTTGGTTGTTACTCCACCTTCATGTGCAAATCCTGGCTCTACAGGGTGAGTATCGTTCCATGAAACTGTGTGCATGGACCAGCATGGTCTTTCCGTTGATCAATGCTGCCGCTAGACCCGCTAGACCTGTGTACGCAGTGTAATGGACTTGATGGGCAACAAACCTACTTAGGGCAACTGACACTGTCTGAAGAACTGTGTAACGACCAAGTTTGACAAAGGTAACCACGGGAGTCGTTGTGCCGTGCACACTGCACCGTGCGAACAACATAACAGCCCTACTCTCTCTCATCTAAACAAATTGCTGACAACCTCCTCTCACTACATAGGTCCCTCAGTATCCCCCCCTCAAGCCCCTAGTCGGTTTCGCCCGTGCGCGTCATCTCGCTGACACTATCGCCACAACCAATGGGGCGCATGCTGGCGTGACAGTGACCGCACCTCCCAGGCCTACATCGCTCTCCCTTCGCCCCCGTCATCAAGGGTGCGAAGGGCTGCGAGCGCGCCATCTTCTCAACACTCATTCGCTTCATGCCTTGATGGGCGTGTACTCAGCGCGCTTCCACCCTGACCAACCCGTCGGCTGCCCCTGCGGCGCTACAATCCCGTCGTGTCCGCACAGAGCATGCCCCACATGCACGATGATCAATGATTCAGACTCATCTCTACGCGCGCGAACCCGCGGGTGCAATGCAAGACGACCACCACCGTTGTACTTTGTCTAGAATCGAGGATTGCTCTTGACCTCGATGTAGATGCCATTTTTGCTGAAACCGGTGTCGGTGCACACCGTGGCATCGAGTTGGCGATGTCAGCGAGGAGCGGGAGGTCGTCCAGTAACGCCATGACCTCATGAGACTCCAATGGTTCGTTCACTGTTCTGTTAAATATATGGCGCCCCCTCAGCCGAGGGTGGAGTGGGATCCTCAGCAGTAGTTTCCATCTGTTGGGAGGGTTCCGAAGATTTGACATGTTCACGAAGTGTTATAATAATTTTGCAGCGTCATTCTATTACTGTGTCACTTTCTTGTTAATTATTTTTTAGGGTTGTTCTCATCTGGTAGTTGTTCCGTCTGAGACACTCGGGCCACTAACTAATAAGGCGGTGGTCGGAGCCTGAGGGCCTCAGGCCTCAGGTATAGCGCGACTTACACTTCAATCTCTGTCCTCTTCTCGACGAACGTTACAATGCAGGACGGGTAAACCTCGTCCTCCATTATGAAACACCACCGACAATGACGACAATCGTGTACAACATCAGTCTCAATGGCCCGCTTCTAAAGTCAGGAGCGATTCCCGATGACGAGCAGGTCAGTTCTGGCCCACCCCCGTCCGCAGAAAAAAAAAATTGGGGGGTTTGTCCCAAAAATTCAATTCAGAATCACATTCGTCATCATCTAGTGCATTGACGGAACTCGGGTTGTAAAACCTGTGTGCACGCATTCAATTTCCGAGTCTGCGCCCGGGCCTTCTCCTGCTCCTCGGGAGAACTTATGCGGAGCTTCAACGGTATTTGCACTGGCACGCCGATTGGTGCCGTTTTCCATGGGGTTCGATACACGGACCTTGCGACGGGCCCAGCATCGACGCGTCGAGGACGTGCCCTAGTTGAGGCGTAACACCGCCAGGAGGTGATGAAAGAAATGGGGTTGGTGAAGGAAGGAATTAGTCTACGCCGCAACCTCGAAATTGTCGCGCGAGACACGCCTAGCTGTTAGAACGGGTCAATCAACCATTAAAGGTACAAAAGGAAGAGTTACTAGCAACACGAGACTATTCGTTCTGATGTAATAATGTAGGGATTAAACAAAACAACTGGAATAAGTTACATTGTACATTAAGCCTCCGTCACGGTATCGTTCTTCTTCTGAGTTTCAGGGTAAAACCCACTCTCTTCGTCTCCCATCCGTGACAGCACAGAGACTGACGCAAGAACGGAGGCGTTCGGCACAGCGAAACGTATGTCAGACTCGATCGTCTTCTTTATCGCGACCTGTTTCTCCACTCCACTCCGTGTCATCCCTTTCACCAGTAGGGAATCACTCCCAATAATCGGGGGACGGGAATGCTGATTACACTGGCAGTCACTGTAAAGTGTATAGGTGTCATTCCGAGGTCGCGAATAGCGTCAGGAAGGAGCCTTACTCTGTAATATGCCGGAAGAGATCTCGATAGGACCGGGAAGACGCAATAACACTGTATACATCTGAATAAGAATTTCGAAAAATAATTGAATTATTAACGTACACCGCAACAACTGTCCGGTGTCCAGTGTCCAGGCGGGCAGGGCGTTAAGTCAGTCGCGAGAATGGAACAATGACGGGACATACGCAGAGGAACTTGGAAGAACTACATTTCAAGAACTTTCAGCGAACAGTCAACAAAAAAACAACTAGTGCCACTGACCATATTCCACGGATCTGTCGATGAAATTTGACGCGTGCATAGTCAGATTCCAAGTACGTCCAAATTTGCTCACCATTGATATTTAGGAAGGGCATGACCTGGATAGCGAAGCAAAACTGACTCAATCCGGTGAATCAGGCAAGGTTCAGAACAAGGATGACATACCACACCCGGCACCTCCGTCAAGATAGCTGCAGATGTCCAGAACAAGCCTTGGTGATACAGTAACTTCCATAGACGTGTATCAATCCGCTTGTGGATCAAACCGACAATCATAGTTCCCAACAAAGTAACATTCACGACGAATGCTGTCAACAGACTCCACTTGTACTCGTCTGTGGCAACCCAAGAACAAGTTTGTATCAGCGGGGACCATTCACTGTGACCCTGAAAAGTTCATAGTACTATTAGTACGATGGTTGTATTATAACGCAGAGATTTGGAAAAAGAGTACCTTTGATATGGCTATGGATCAAGAGGTTAGAGACTCGACTATGAGGACGATAATCTATGAAACTCGTACCAAAGATTGACGCAGAAAAACCGCAGAGCCAAGCAACCGTAGCAAACACCACGACCCTACGGTCCAGTGACCATATTGCAACTCTAATTGACGATGAGGGCCTTATCACCGTGACGTGAAAAAGAGAAAGATAGATCACTCACGCCCGAAGCAGAAGTAGAAATGAGGCACCACTTGCCGCAGGCCAAGCCGTGATCTGGGAAATATCGGTCAGCGTGCATGGAGAAGAAGGGTCAACCGACAAGCCGTACTACGATGCCACGAAGCCAAGCCTGCATAGGGTAAGAGTGAGTATGCATATGACATTGATGGGGCAAAAGTAGTAAACATACATCACAATTAAATGGCCTTTTAAGGTTGACTCCCACAATGACGACAATTAGGGCACTAAGACACAATAACCTTGTGGCGATGTATGGGATATACGACCATCTCCATGGTCGCTTTCCTGTATAGATATTCCATTCGAAACCAAACGTAGTGAAATATTCCCATCTATTCGAGAGGTGAGCAAAAGGAGATCATCTTGGTGAACACGGAATCTCACATATACAGGCCTGCGAAGGCATGTAGCATTTTCAAGTAATTATCTAGGTAAGGATAGTTTAATCCAAGTTGTTAGTAAAAAGGGATGGATGGTGCAGACCATAGGTCTCCAGTGTATATGCGAGAGAAGATACCATTGTTTATGAAGCAAGACGATGAGAACTGAACGAGCAGAATCGGAAGCCTGAGAGGTTTGGGGAACGAAAAGTTGTAAAACGTAGTGGGCTTTATGAGCCGTTCGATGAAATTGAAGTGTTCACGGCGACCGCTTAGAATAGGCCGCTGAGGTCCATATGTGTTGTCATGCCATGCCGCTCATTTCTGCGACTCCATCATTGACGGTTGTGTCTCTGCTGGTGAGAAACATTAACGACAGTGAATCGGACCTTTCAAAGTTCCGAGTACGTCCAACTTCCCGGAGGCCCCTCCGAGTCTAAAAGGCATGGGAAAGGGAACGGGTCTCAAGTTGTCTCTACGATGGGCGGTATTCGCCTATGAAGGGGAGAATTTCCGAGTCCGGGTTTTTGAATTTTCGGGATTTTCGGAACTTCGAAACGAATCGAGCAACTGCCAGTGATACCTTTGCGAGATTTAAGATGAGACCCCTTGCTCACAGATTTCAGTGATACTTGGCTTAAATGGTAGCAATAGCTGTCAGGAGGCTATGTGACAGATCCAAGTCCATGATGCAACAAAGGGCCGATTATCATTATCGTTATCAGGATAAGGATCAAGTTAACGTAAGTTATGGGTCACTGAGCAAAAAAAGTTCGCTCACAATTTGCAAGTTGTTCTGTCCGAGACACTCGAGTCGCTAACTAGTAAGGCGGGTAGTCGGAGCCGAGCGCTGAGCACCGCGGAAGAACTCCGACTCTCGCCCGGGCCGCTGGGGACGGCACTTGCGCATCCGAGCGCCACTGGCACTCGCGGTTCCACTAAACGATGGTGGTCTTCCAGTTGCTCACTGTCACTAACCGCTCTTCTTACCTGACTTTGTACACGCATCTAATTTCCGACTCTGCGCCTCAGGCGCTCCTGCTCCTCGGGAGAACTTGAAGGCAATGCGGAGCTTCAACTGTATTTGCACCGGCACGCCGATTGGTGCCGCTTTCCAGGGGTTTTGATACACGGGCCTTGTGACGGGCCCAGCATCGAAGCGTCGTGTATGTGCCCTAGTTGAGGCGTAGCAGGAGGTGACGGAAGAAAAGATTGGAGAAGGAGCGAATTCGTTTCCGCTGCAACCTCGCGTGAGGCACGCTAGCTGTTAGAACCAGTCATCAACCATTTAGTGTACAAACATAAGAGATTGCTAGCAATACGAGACTAATGTAGTGATGTGGGGGTTGAACAAAACCAACTAGAACAAAGTTACTACATTGTACATTATGTCGGAGTATCGAGCGCGTTTCGAGCTCAAGACGCACGGACCACATTAGTCAGCGTAGGTATAGTTACCCCTAGTTATGGGTTTATGTACCTTACGCGTTTGCAACGACGTCGAGCCAAACGCTCCCTTTTAATCCCTCTTTGTCGAGACTCTCAGGCAGCTTTCATTTAATACATTAAACCTCCGTCACGGTATCTTTCTTCTTCTGAGCTTCAGGATAAAACCCATGCTCTTCGTCTCCCATCCGTGACAGCACTGAGACTGACGCAAGAACTGAGGCGTTCGGCACAGCGAAATCATGATGTATGTCAGACTCGATCGTCTTTTTAATCGCGACGTGTTTCTCCACTCCACTCCGTGTCATCCCTTTCACCAGCAGGGAATCACTCCCAATAATCGGGGGACAGGAATGCTGATTACACTGGCAATCGCTGTAAGTGCCAGTGTATAGGTGTCATTTCGAGGTCGCGAATAGCATCAGGAAGGAGCCTTACTCTGTAATATGCCGGAAGAGATCTCGATAGGACCGGGAAGACGCAATAACACTGTATACATCTGAATAAGAATTTCGAAAAACAATTGAATTGTCGACGTACACCACGAAAACTGTCCGGTGTCCAGGCGAGCAGGGCCGCGCATTAAGTCAGTCGCGAGAGCGAGAATGGAACAATGACGTGGACATACGCAGAGGAACTTGGAACAACTACATTTCAAGAACTTTCAGCAAACAGTCAACAAAAAACAACAAGTGTCACTGACCATATTCCACGGATCTGTTGATGTGATTCGACGCGTGGATAGCCACATTCCAAGTACGTCCAAATTTGCTCACCGTTGATATTTAGGAAGGGCATGACCTGGATAGTCAAGCAAAAATGACTCAATTTGGTGAATCAGGCAAGATTCGGAACAAGGATGACATACCACACCCGGCACCTCCGTCAAGATAGCAGCAGATGTCCAGAACAAGCCTTGGTAATACAGTAACTTCCATAGACGTGTATCAATCCGCTTGTGGATCACACCGACAATCATAGTTCCCAACAAAGTAACATTCACGACGAATGCTGTTAACAGACTCCATTTGTACTCGTCTGTGGCAATCCAAGAACAGGTTTGTATCAGCGGGGACCATTCACTGTGACCCTGAAAAGTTCATAGTGTTAGTGCGATGGGGTATATTATAACGCAGAGATTTGGAAAAAGAGTACCCTTGACATGGCTAGGAATCAAGAGGTTAGAGACTCGACTATGAGGACGATAACCTATGAGACTCGTACCAAATATTGCCGCAGAAAAGCCGCACAGCCAAGCAACCGTAGCAAATACCACGACCCTACGGTCCAGCAACCATATTGCAACTCTAATCGACGATGAGGGCCTTATTACCGTGACATGAAATAGGAAGATAGATCACTCACGCCCGAAGCAGAAGTAGAAACGAGGCACCACTTGCCGCAGGCCAAGCTGTGATCTGGGAAAAATCGGTCAGCATGCATGTAGAAGAAAGGGCGATTGACAAGCCGTACTACGACGCCACGAAGCCAAGCCTGCATAGGTAAGAGTGAGTAGTATGTATATGGTATCGATGGGACAAAACTAGCACACATACCTCGCAATTGAATTGCCTTTTAAGGTTGACTCCCACAATGATGAGAGTTAGCGAGATAAGACACAATAGCCTTGTCGCGATGTATGGTATATACGTCCATCGCCATGGTCGCTTTCCCGTATAGATGTTCCATTCGAAACCAAAGGTAGTGAAGTATTCCCATCTATTCGAGACGTGAGCCAAAGGAGATCATCTTGGTGAACATGGAATCTTACATATACAACCCTGCGAAGGCGTGTATCACTTTCATCCAATTATCTAGATAGTAGGGATAGTTTAATCCAAGGTGTTAGTAAATAGGGATGGTGCAGACCATAGGTCTCCAATGTATATGCGAGAGAAGATACCATTGTTTATGATGCGAGACGATGAGAACTGAACGAGCAGAATCAGAAGCCTGAGAGGTTCGGGAAAGTTTGTAAAAAGTAGTGGGTTTTATGAGCCATTCGATGAAGTTGAAGTGTTCACAGCGGCCACATAGGTCCGTATGTGTTCACGGTTGTCATGCCATGCCACTGGGAATCAGATTTCTGCGACTTGATCAATCATTGTAGGGTCGGCATCGTGCCTGGCCTTGGATTTGATCATTTCGGCCGATGTCGGGACGTTCTCATTTGCAAGTTGTCCCGTCTGAGACACCCGAGTCGCTAACTGGTAAGGCGGGTAGTCGGAGGCGAGCGCTGAGCACCGCGGAAGAACTCCGACTCTCGTCAGGGCCGCTGGGGACGGCACTTGCGCGTCCGAGCGCCGCTCGCAGTTCTACTAAACAGTGGTGGTCTTCCAGTTGCTCACTGTCACCAACGACTCTTCTTACCTGACTTTGTACACGCACCTAATTTCCGACTCAGGTGTTCCTGCTCCTCCGAGTCGGGAGAACTCGAAGGCTACGCGGAGCTTCGACGGTATTTGCACCGGCACGCCTTGGTGCCGTTTTTAAGGGGGTTTAATCGAAGGGGCCTTTCGACGGGCCATCGATGCGTCGTGGATGTGCCCTAGTTGAGGCGTAGCAGGAGGTGACGCAAGAAATGAATGTGGGGAGGTTGGAGAAAGAGCGAATTCGTTTACGCCGCAATCTCGCGTGAGACACGCTAGCTGTTAGAACCGGTCATCAACCATTTATAGTACAAACAGAAAGAGATTACTAGCAATACGAGACTAATGTAATAATGTGGGGTGTTAAACAAAACCAACTGGAACAAAGTTACTACATTTGTACATTAAACCTCCGTCACGGTATCTTTCTTCTTCTGGGCTTCAGGATAAAACCCACGTTCTTCGCCTCCCATCCGTGACGGCATTGAGACTGAGGCAAGAACGGAGGCGTTCGGCACAACGAAACGCACGTCAGACTCCATCGTCTTTATCGCGAAGATTCCACTCCGTGTCCCCAGCAGGGAATCGCTCCCAATAATCGGGGGACGGGAATGCTGATTACACTGGCAGTCACTGAAAAGGCATAGGTGTCATTTTGAGGTCGCGAACAGCGTCAGGAAGGAGGAGCCTTACTCAACAAAATGCCAGAAGAGATCTCGATAGGCCCGGGAAGACGCAATAACACTGTATGCATATGGATAAGAAGTTCGAGAAATGAAAGAATTGAAATATTGACGTACACCACGACAACTGTCCAGTATCCAAGGGTTAAGTTAATCGCGAAAATCATGGAACAATGACGTGGACATACGCAGGGGAAATTGGAACATCTACATTTCGAGAACTTTCAGCGAACAGCCAACGAAAAACAATTAGCGACACTGACCACATCCCAAGCTTCTGTTGATGTGATTCAATGCGTGAATAACCATGTTTCAAGTGCGTCCAAATTTGCTCACCATTGATGTTTAGGAAAGGCATTACCTAGTACAAAAAAATGACTCAATCCGGTAAACCAGATAACATTCAGAACAAGGATGACATACCACACCCGGAATCTCCGTGAAGATAGCTGCAGATATCCAGAACAAACCTTGGTAATACAGCAACTTCCATAGACGTGTATCGACTCGGAGCCGATTGTGGATCACACCGACGATCATAGTTCCCAGCAAAGTAACATTTACGATGAATGCCGTCAACAGACTCCACTTGTACTCGTCTAGGCCACTCAGGGAACAAGTTTGTATCTCCGGGGACCATTTGCTGTGACCCTGAAAAGTTCAGGGTGTTAGTACGATGGATATATTATAACGCGGGAAAAGGAGTACCCTTGTGATGGCTAAAAATCAAGAGATTAGAGGCTCGAATGAGGACAATAATCTATGAAACTCCTACCAAAGACTGACCCAGCAAAACCGCACAGCCAAGCAACCGTAGAAAACACCACGACCCTACGGTCCAGAGACCATATTGCAACTCTAATTGACGATGAGAGCCTGTGACGTGAAAAAGAGATAGTAGATCACTCACACCCGAAGCAGAAGTAGAAGTGAGGCACCACTTGCCGCCGGCCAAGCTGTGACCTGGGAGATTATGGTCAGCATGCATGCAGAAGAAGGGGCAAACGACAAGTCGTACTACGACGCCACGAACCCAAGCCTGCATTGGGTAAGAGTGAGTATGCATATAGATTCGATGGGACAAAACTAGCAGACGTACATCGCAATTGAATGGCCTAGTAAGGTTGACTCCCACAACGCCGACAATTAGCGAGCTAAGGCACAATAGCCTTGTAACGATGTATGGGATATACGACCATATCCATGGTCGCTTTCCCGTATAGATGCTCCATTCGAAACCAAACGTAGTGAAATACTCCCATCTATTCGAGATGTGAGCCAAAGGAGATCCTCTTGGTGAACATGGAATCTCACATATACAGGCCTGCGAACGTGTGTAGCACTTTCAAGTAATTATCTAGGCAGCGAAAGCTTAGTTCCACGGCGTTAGCAAACAGGGATGGTACGAACTATAGGTCTCCAGTGCATATTCGGGGGAAGATACCATCGTTTACGATTCGAGACGATGAGAGCTGAACGAGAAGAATCGGGAGCCCTGAGAGGTTCGGGGAACGAAACGTTTGTAACGTAAAGTGGGCTTTATCAGGGGAGCCATTCGATGAAGTTGCAAGTGCCCACGGCGCTTAGAAGTTAGAACAGGGTCCGTATGTGAAACCAGTGCCACTGGGCACATCAGATTTCTGCGACTGTCCCCATCATTGATGGCCGCAGGCGTCTCTGCTCGTGAGAAAACAATAAGATAGCGAACCGGACTTTTCCGAATCAAAATCGTACGTCAAGTTATCTCTCCAGGTCTTCAATTTGACTTTCGGAACTTGGAAACAAATCAACAAGCGTCTAGTAAGTACTACAGGTTAATCAACACTGAAGAAAGGACCACGAGGCTTCAGAATGAGACCGCTTGCTCACCAATTGCAGTACTAATACTTGGCTTGAATCCAACAAATGGTAGCATACTGGCAGTCAGGAGGCTGTGGACGGATCAAGTCCACGATGTAACAGATCATCATTAGCTATCAGGGTCAGGATCAAGGCGACATGATATATCGTAAATTATGTCAGTGGGCCACTGAGCGAAAAAAAAGGAGACGAGATAGTAACTTTCTTAATATTTTTTTAGGGTCATTTGCAAATCACAATAGTTGTTGCTGTCCGAGCCATCCAAGTCGCTAACTAGCAAGGCGGCCTGAGCACCGCGGAAGGACTCCGACTTTCGCCGCTGGGACAGTATGACTGCGCGTCCGAGCCTCTCAAGTATAGCGTAAGCTTGTAAAATTTCTGCACACATTTATTTTTCCGAGTTTCTGCACCTGCGCCCCCATGCACCTCGGGAGAAACTTGAACTTTTGAAGGCAAATGCGCCGGGCGGAACTTTTCAACGGCACTGGCACTGGCATTTGCACTGGCCACGCCGATTGGTGCCGTTTTCACTGGCAAGGGACCCTTGCGACGGGCACAGCGTTCGACGCGTCGTGGACGTGCCCCCTTAGTTGACACGTCGCAGGAGGTGATGGAAGAAATGAATGTGGGAGGTTGGTGAAGGAAAGGAATTAGTTTTACGCCGCAAACCTCGAAATTGTCACGCGAGACACGGCGCTAGCTTGTTAGAACCAGTCGATCAACCATTTAAGGTACAAACGGAAGAAGTTACTAGCAACACGAGACTATCCGTTCAGATGTAATAAATGTAGGGGAGTTAAAACAAAAGAAAACAACTTGGGAACAAAAAGATTACATTTTGTACAATCAAGCCTCCGTATCTTCCCTTTTCTGAGCTTCAGGATAAAACCCACGCTCTTCGTCACCCATCCGCGAGGCCATTGAGACCGAGGCAAGAACGGAGGTGTTGGGCACAACGAAACGCATGTCAGACTCGATCGTCTTCTTTACTGCGACGTGTTTCTCCATTTGACTCGGTGTCCCCAGTAGGGAATCACTCCCGATAATCGGGGGACGGGAATGCTGATTGCACTGGCAGTCACTGTAAAAGTGTGAGGTTGCGAACAGCGTCAGGAAGGAAGGAGCCTTACTCGATAAGATGCCGGAAGAGATCTCGATAGGACCGGGAAGACGCGATAACACTGTATGCATATGGATAAGAATTTCGGGAAATCAAAGAATTGAATTATTGACGTACACCACGACAACTGTCCAGTGTCCAAGCGAGCAGGGCGTTAAGTCAGTCGCGAAAATGGAACAATGACCTGGATGGACATACGCAGAGGAAATTGGAACATCTACATTTCGAGAACTTTCAGCGAACATTCAAC
>QLPA01001501.1:0-16243 GCA_003313945.1 Lactifluus pinguis
TGGAAGTAGTTTATGGGTGACCAGTATTGTTCATTTTTCTACGGTGCCTCTAAATACATCTCTGACCTCTACTAATTACCATTACCTTCAGGTAAAAACTCGAACTATTCAGACACGAGGACAGTGTGAACATTCTCTACACCGAGCCCGAGGCGTAAAGATAGGAACGTGCGGCCTTACACGATACTGTACGGCTGTTGCCATCACAATAACTCTGTACTGTATCACAACTCTGTCGAATCGACAGGTCAACTGGCCCTGGTGGGGCCGACGCACCGGAGAATGCTGATCTCCTTATAACTTGTGGTTGGTGCCTGTGGTGCAACCTCGGCACCGTTGGTCGATCTGCACACCACCTCTGTCCCTACTATTATCATGTTCTCCATTTACACAGAAACGCTGAAGAAGAGAAAAGTCTTTTCAAGATGGGCCGCTGGCTAAGAAAGCTCGATTGATGCTCATCGCAGATAGTATTAGCGTGGCCAAACTTGGGCTAGTCGATGGGACCCCGGAGGTGATTGTCTGGTAACATTTGGAAGAGTTCGGACGAGAGAGTCCAACGGTAATATAAAAGCGTGGAAATGGCGGAGATGCATCGCACCGGGGAAGGTCCTGGCCGTAAATCAACAGAGTCCCCGGGCCGGGTCCCGCCCTGGTGACGTGCTTTTCGACTCTGACTCGAGCGTCTGTCGAGCTACTGTACATGTTGCGTATACAAATGCAGATTTTGTAATAAAAAAAACGTGCTTTCTAACTACTTTACCCGCAACGAGATTCCCATTGTAACTTACTGACGCTAACAGTGGTGCCTAGTCTCACGTTTCTGGTTGGACCCCGCTGAAAATGGTTAAGACCGATGCGTGTATTGTATTCAAAAGCAGCTACATATACGAAACTCTTTCGAGCCCTTTGACCAAGATTGAACGAACAGCCCAACTCAAGGTCTTACCTTGTTTCCAATTGTCACGTGGAGCAGATTATACAGTAATTAACCGTGTATCGTAATCATACCGCGTATCATCCCGCTTATCACTCTACCAACTCTACCCAGAAAAACGGCAACTGTCCATAGAATATCGAGAACAAAAAAAAAGGGGGGGGGAGGAGGAGGAAGGGGGTGTGAAAAAGCATACAACCTATGATATTCCCTGCTTATGTATTGGCACCATATATCATACATCACTTGTGCAATCCATGCGCACAGGATATCCTGTCTGCTGGTGTCTACGTGCAGTTACTTCGTTGCTGCGGCCACCGGTGCCGCCGCCGCCGCTGCAAGTGCAGAAGTGGTAGTCGCCATTGTACTGATGGTGGTCGTACTAGTCGTGGCAGGCGCCGGTGCGTTGGCAGCTGTAGCAGCGTAACGCTCGTCCGGCCCTGTAAGTGCACCTTCGGGCACAGTACCATTGTTCGGGAGATCCGTTGTCACTTCATGGAATTCTATACCAACCGCATTAGCATATAACATCCAAGCCCTACCAGACAAGGCCACGCACCAAGAATCTCCGCATACATCATGACTTTCCAATTGTCAACGGGCAGATCGGCATCGTTAAAGCTCCAGTCAAACTTCTCGGCGGCAACCGGCTCGTCTGTCGGGTCATGATAGGGCGCGACGTATTCATGGGAGAGACATTCGGTCGCGTTAATTCGCTTGCGGGGGTCGAACACGAGCATCTTCTCGAGCAAGTCTAGCGCGCTCTCGTCACTGCATCGTAACTTTTCGCTGAATGGCACTCGTTGGCGTTTCGGTAGACTCTGAACAAAACGAAGGGTCTGAACCGCCATGACGATCAGCACACGGCGTATGGAAAGATTGTGGGTGAACCGTACATTTTCGCTGCAGATGGTCTCGATTACATCATCTGGGGGCGTCCCGAGCAGCTCGGTGATGATTGAGAACTGATTCACGTCTAGACACATGGCGAGTGGGTAGTAAACGGAAAAACGCTGATCAACAAAGTTAGATGTGTGTTACGACGTACGGTCCTTTCCGGGAAAGAGGGGCTTGCCCTCGAGCATCTCGGCAAAAATGCAACCCGTGCTCCAAATGTCGACCGCGACGTCGTACTTTTGCCACGTGAGCATGATCTCGGGGGCCCGATAATACCGCGTTGACACGTAGCCAGTCATCTGCGGGTCTTGTATGCGGGCAAGACCAAAGTCACAAATCTGAAGTTGCAGGTGCTGTCAGCGATGAAAAAGTGACATAAGCGGGAACGCACCTTGAGATCGCAATTCTCATTCACGAGGATATTGCTTGGTTTCTATGGAGCAAAGTTGGGAGAGAGGGTAAGAGAGCCCGAAACGGATGCTGAGTGCTCACGAGATCTCGATGGACGACGCCAGCGGAATGTACATACTTAAGCCCACGCTGAGCAAAGGGGGGATGAGAGCGAAAAGGAAACCAGGATTGGGAGGGACATACGAGTATTTGATACAAGAAATATTGAATAAACTGCTTCTCTAACGGCCGGGAGGTAAGCAACCGATGAAGATCGGTGCCAAGGAGTTCGGTGACGAAATAGCTGATAAACAAGGGGGGTAAGGAGAGTGTAAGGAGACGGGGATGGAAGAAACGGACATGTCTTCGAGAGGGGAAATGAAAACGTCACTGAGGCTGATGATCTGGTGCGAAGTCAGAGCGAGGTTGGTGAAAGGTACAAAGGCAAGAGAGCGTAAAATTGCCAGACGTTTTCGTGTTGAATGTGCTTGAGGAGTTTGAGTTCGCGGTAGGTACGTTTGGACAGGACGGGGGTGCTAAAGGGTTTCATGATCTTCTTTATGGCGACGGATGCGCCTGTTAATTGGTCCTTTGCGGAACTTGACGATAGATGAATGCAAAGAGGATGAGGGGAAGATCGAAAAAGTGACGTACCATACGAGGCCGAATGCTCCTGGAAGAGGGCGGGATAAGCAACGGAAATGAAGGGGCTAGGCCTGGAGAGGACGGACCCATTCCGACGGGTTGAAGATCAACATATCTTGTGGTGACCTGAGGATGAGTTGAGTGAAGATAGGAGAGTGTCGCGGAGGGAGCATACTTCGAAGGAAGTACCGAAAATGCTCAGCTTGACGAAAGACATGAGATACCGCGATGAAGTGAGTTGGTGATGGTCTGAATATAGGGGTCGATTTCAAGTGGAGCTAATCCTTTCTATATTGTGGAGCCACCCCGCTCTAAAAAAGAATTGGATATATTATTCTACTAGACGTCATCGTACACCACCTCGTTTGGCCTTGTACAAAGAACGTAATCGCTCTACAACCCAGAATACGTCCAACGGCGCTCCTTTCGGACACTCATTGCCCCACTTGCGGGGCTCATGTCGTCACAGGCGCGTCGACGATCACGAAAACAGTCAATCTTCGATAAGTACGAGCGTCTCTCCGATCGTGTGCCAACGTCAGACGCAACCTGTCTTTAAGATCGCGCCCAGCAACACCGCGTAGCTTTCATACCAAATATGTCTGTGCGTATGCTTGATCGTCAAGATCTCACAAATCAAGTCTTTTTCTAGGCGTTCCGAGTCCACAATCTTCTCAAGACGGTATTCCTTGGCAGTGCGGTTTGTACGATACGCTGCGACAGGCTCAAGTATTACCAAAAGTCATCTTGTATACGAAGCCCACGTGTCGCGCAGTAACTCCATAACTCCTTCCACAGAACATGTCAGTTATGCGATACAATCCAGGAGATACTATGCCGTGGTCTGGACTGACAAGACTGCAAGAAATTCACTCAAGCTATCGGTGCGGGAAATTACGTCTCTCTGTTGTACGAGTTGCGGAAAGAATTGTGCTCGGCAAAATCTACCCATGTGAGCTTTTTATTGTGAGCGATAACCTATGCTAGGCACAACAACCTTGTCCCCTGTTGACCGCTTCTGCTGCATTTGCCGATATTCATATATCTTTCGCACTCCCTCGTGCCGGAACATGCAGCCTCTCTCTACGCCACGAGTAGTGCCACGAGGGATGCCACCTTCCCACACGTGTGTTTCTTTGCACCGACCCCCTACCAGCCATCCAGCCTCTGACAAACTGTGTACCTGATTCGGCAGGCGCAGAAGAACCCGCCGGGCGCCCCGTTAACCAGTAGAAAGTTCCTGATCATGGATTCATGGGTTGGTCACACAAAGTGATACCGTATTCGATTCCTCTATCTAGCCCTCGTTGCCGCGGAGATTGACCGCATAGATCCCCCTCCCGACAAGAACGACAACGACAATCCGGTTATGCGCCGGCAACTTTGGGATAGTTTGTGAAACGTGAGCTGGCCATGAGAAGATTGCTGGCTACAGCGCGCTGAAGAATATTACTGTAGAACGTTGGGCCATGGTTGTAGCGTGACCATGCTTGGGTTGCGTTGTCAGCTTCGGACTCACGTCCGCGTCTTGAAATGACACAAAATCTGACACCCGTCCCGGCTATGCGATGTCTTCTGTATTATTTGCAGATCACCTGTGCAATACTGTATGTATCATGGTTGGAAAACTTGGTTTCCGATCCACCTAACTATATCCCCGATCCGATCCGCTCTCTCGCGAATCGAACCGGGGAACGCGTTAGTCTACGCGGTGCGTACCTTATCAACACATACAGTAGGTCATGACAAACATGCCGTGGAGCCGTCCTGAGCCAATTGGGAAGTCATAAAGTAAAGGGCGCAAAGGGGAAACCCAAGGGCTCTTTCCAAATTTCGAATCCATACCCACGGTATCCATATTACTCTTTTCAGCTTGAACTTCAAAAGGAACAGATAGCGACTCATCGCCATGCGTCCTAAGGAAAGGAATTGCAGTTTCAGCAATAAGTTGCTTGATGATGTAACTCTTCTCATTCGTTACGTTACTCTGCCATCATGCCCGGCGTCGGCGGCAGCTTCTCAACATCAGAAAAGAAAAGGAAGAAGGGACGGTAAACAGAAACTGCGTGCGCAGATCTTCACTCACTGTGTGGTAATGGGTTTTCCGACGTCGATACGCAGAGACAGGTGCCTTCTCTCGATCCTGGTGGGGCTTGTCCCACCCACAGCTAATCGAGAGATCTTCCCTCGCGTGTTGGGATCCCTAATCAGAATCATATTAGTTATCCACAAACAGGCCCAGCATTCTTCTACCGAGGGTTTAGATCAAAAGAGTCGAGAAGCTCACAACTCGCAGAGGCCCGTGTGAGTCAGGGAAGGATCCAAGCGAAGCCCTGGCGAGCCACGGCTGTCCCTATCCCTTTTCGTGAGAATCCCTTCCCAGCTTGTGCCTGATTTGAGGACTAAAGTTACGTCGGGTGAGCACCTATTCGGAGCACATAGACTGCGCACCCATGAGAGCCATCCACACGGGGCCCAAGACAATTGAATTTGCAAGCAACAAAAGGCACTCGGATGAACGAGTGCATGAGGTGAACTTGGGGCATTGGTCTTTAGCTAGATAACAGTACTGACGTAGACGGTCGGTATGTCTGTGTAGGAGGGAGCTACCACGCATCCACGGTGGTATAAGAAACTTTCTCATGTCACCAAAGCCATGCAAATCGGTCATTTTGAAGATAACCTTGAATTTGTCCGCGTTCGCACAAACTCGGCGTGTTCCGAATCCATTCTCACGATCATTCAATCTTCAGTTGAACTCAATCTCCACCCAATTACAGTATGTGCCCGTGAGCGGTAGCAGAAGAAAGAGCGCTCAGATATGTCTAAGCATGAGCGTGGACAGCGCTGGAGCATATAGAGGCGTACAAGTCGGGGAGAAACAACACCCGGAAGATATCATGGTCACCCAAGACCCTTTCATCTTCACAACAACTGACAGGACGCCCTGGATTTGATACGACCACCCGATTACAGAGACAGATAAACCCAAAACCATGTTTTATTACGATGGATTGATTCACAACAGTATAGAAATGTATAGTAGTGGTGGTGCGATTACGTACCAACGTGGACAGCTTTGATCAGCCTGGAAGACCGCGTTGTAAATACATAAGCCCGGAGTTGCGCAGTAGTGCATCTGGGAAGGAAACAACTCCGGAGGGAATTTTGCGAGACTACCGTGACTATGATCCCGAAGTGCCTGATGTTACTTTTGAGATCTTGGACCTCCCCGCCCGCGCCCCTGGTGGTCTCCGTTGCCGATATGTGGTCCTCCGTCCGGCCCAAACATGGTCTTTTTTTCGCGTCCATGGACTAATCACACACGGAGACGTTCCGGTCAAAAAAAAAAGGTCTGATTGGAACGTGTTCGCGGAAATTCGAAAAAAAAAGGGCGTGTTCAAAACCCCGCTGGCACGTTGGGTAATAATTAAAACAACAGACAGAGTGAGGGGTTCGGAAAAAATGGAATCCATTATGGAAAGACAAATGACAATGGGATAAAAAGGGCCATCGTCGGTGACGGCGACCGGACGACGACGATGAGTGCGTTTTGGCAGATACTCTAATGATACTACCTGTGAGCCTAAATTATTCATCAGGTGCGCATGCCGTTGGCAGTGCATCAGTTGGCCTGTACTTGTCACGTTCATATCGCCAACTCCACATCATCTGATGATGCTGAACGAACTTTGCTAGGCGATAGAGAAAAGGAAAAACAAAAAAACAATTATTGCGCCGCGATCGTCGCGGAGTGTTGGCTTGGTTCAAGAATTCAGTCCGACGGGGAACAACACCGACATTCGATTGAAGCGCCGCACCTCTCCCCGGAGACCTTTTCTTTTCTCTCTCACCGAACTCTTTGCGGACAAATGTTGCTGCGTGTCTTGTCTTGTTCAGACCGGACCTCTCCTTTCAGGGGGGAAGGACTCGAAGGAGACTACATTACGTTTACCTATAAACGGAGATTTACGCCAACTTGGAAAAAACATCACATCACACCTGTACAAAAGAAGCCATATGAACCACGGAACGGGTTATACTGACTCGGGCGGGGTATGGTAGAGCCAGCCATGGGTCCTGTTTATTCTCATATTTACGGAGTCAATGTGACAACACAAAGAAAAAACGAAATTAAGATCTGACTCCCCCCCCTCCTTCATCTTCACTTATAACTACAATAACATCCCCTCGTTTTCTCTCCCTTTTCCATCCCACTAGTATGCCATCCAAGGAGCCCCCGGAAACTACTCAGGTGTGCATTTTGACCACTTTGCACTTTTATCGTCGTTCGTTGGGCAGCATTTGAGCCAAGGTATTCACGTGCATTCTCAGGCCCGGCAGAGAAGCTCGGAGGGAATCATCGACCGTCGCGCCTTTCAGAGTGTTATTGACTTGAATGACCACGACTCGACCGATTTCTCCACCCAGATGGTCAACACCTACCTGGCCGTGGCCAAATCGACGTTATCCGATATGGACAAAGCTTTGTGCGTGATGTCCACTTTGTCTTCATCGGCACTCTCTGGCACTAGCACACGCCCCTCCTCTATCCCTCTTCTGTCCCTTTCTTACGGTGTGTATAGAGAAAACAAGGACATTCCGAATTTGTCATTGTTGGCCACCTCGCTGCAGGACACTTCTGTCGCTATTGGTGTCGAGGAGGTACAGCGATCGTGTTCCCGCCTGCGTAATGTCATCGATGCATGGATTAAGAGGGGGGAACTGGATGGTGCAGCGCCCATAGGTGGAATAGTGACGGCACATGGACAGCTGAAAAGCGACTTTGCGATAGCCAAGTCGTGGCTGACAAGATATGTCGAGACGGGGAAGGTTCCGGATGATTGGGTGCACCCGATGGCAAGGTAGCCTGAGGGAGTGGAGGTTGCGAAAACGAAGTTGATATCCAAGGGGAACGTATACAACTATCCCAACTTGCTGTACACACTTTCAGCCCGGCATTTTCTTTGAGTTCCGAAAAGAAAGAAAAGAAGTTTTTTGACATGATGAAAGCTGACAAATGACACGATCATTTACTCTTTTTTACCACTTAAAACTGTCCTTTAATGTCCTTCCTTCGTCTTGCCAGTCGCACTCTCAGTCCGCTACAAGCTCGCTATTTCTCCGCTGGTGGCAACGGACCTACTAAATCATCCAACCTCCCGCTCTATTTCGGTGGCGCTGGCCTGATAGGACTCGCTGGGTACGTCTACCTCGGTGGCTCACCTACGCCCTTTTCCCCAGCATCATCACCAGTCTCTTCACCGACCCCGACCAAGCCGAAGCAGGAAAAATCCGCGCTAGACCCGGAGCGCTTCCTCGATCTCAAACTCAAGGCTGTCCTTCCGTACAACCACAACACCTCACGATTCATCTTTGAACTTCCCAACGGCGAGGCCGCGCTCTCACCCATCACTTCCCTCGTCGTCGTTCGAGCCTCCGAAGGCGCTCCAGGTGCACCCGTAGACAAGAAAGGCAATTTGGCTCTGCGCGCGTATACACCCATTTCGAGTCCGGACCAACAAGGCGAACTCGTGTTGCTGATCAAAAAGTACGAGAATGGGGTGATCAGCAAGTACGTTCACGAGCGTCTCAAGCCTGGCGACACGCTCTCCATCAAGGGTCCGATCACCAAATTCCCCTACAAAGGTACGCTAGCTAACGCGCGCGCGTCTCACTCTCTCATGTAACCGACTGATGGGAAACCTCGAAAAAAAACGCAGCGAACGAGTTTGAGCATGTCGCGCTCATCGGTGGTGGCTCGGGCATCACGCCACTATACCAACTTCTCGAACACGCGTTGAAGGACCCTTCGAATCGGACGCGCTTCACGTTGCTCTTTGCCAATGTGACCGAGGCGGACATTCTCCTCCACAAAGAGCTAACCGCGCTCGAGCGCGCGCACCCAAACACGTTCCGCGTCGTGCACACGCTAGACAAACCTCCGGCCGGCTGGGCTGGCGCATCGGGATACGTCAGCCCCGAGCTCATCAAGGCTCACGTCCCGCCCGCGGAGTTGGGGGATAAAATCAAGGTGCTCATATGCGGTGCGTTGTCCCTTTTTTGTCTTCTCCTTCCGCTCTTCTGTTCCCTCCGCGGGTCGTGAATCGGCGCTCGCTGACTCGAAATCTTGTGGTACGGGTATATAGGACCGCCGGGACAGGTCAACGCGGTTGCAGGAAAGAAGGATGGCCCGAGGCAAGGGGAAATTGGTGGGATCCTCAAGGAGTTAGGATATACCGAAGGCCAAGTGTTCAAATTTTAGATTTGGCGAATACCCTTGCATCTCCACAAAGAAGGGTCGCTCGATTTTTGCTTGGGACGATATAGAGAATGTTATTGAATAATCTGCCATTTTTAAATTCAAGTTTTACTGACTCGGGGTATGGTTGGACCAGCGTGGTTCTTTTATTCTCATATTTACAAGTCACTTCACACTAGACGAAATCGCTGCTTTTGGAGGTGATTTTGAAAGTGATTTCAGAGTTCATAAAAATAAATATTTAAAACTGTGGCTCTTTGAATTTGACCACATGTGGGCTCACTTCTGATCACTCTGTTTTTCTCACTCAATTCTCACTCAACCACTACAGTCACACCTGCCTGTGTCGGAGTTCACATGGCCTGACAGTGTAGGGATGGTAGCTTGAAAGCACAAAGCATATTTCAAAACTGATTTCGGGTTACAGATTAATTTGAAATAAAAAGTAAGTACGTGTACGTCTCGTTGTCAGTCGTTGAGCCGAAATCACTTTCGAAATCGCTTCCGGGACTTGAAAAATGCGGCGATTTCGTCTAACTTGTGAACGTAATGTTGACAAACACAAGAAACGAAATCAAGATCTGACTCAACTTTCACTATAACTAAAGTTTACAATAACATCCCTCGTTTTCTCTCCCTTTCATCCCCACTAGTAGTATGTCATCCACCCAGGTGTGCATTTTGCACTTTATCGTCGTGCTTTGAGCCAAGGTATTCATTCATTCACGTGCACCTCTCAGGAGCGACAGAGAAGCTCGGACGTGATCATCATCGACCGCAGCGCCTTTCAGAGGGTTATTGAATTGAATGACCACGATTCGACAGACTTCTCCACAAAGATTGTCAACAAGTACCTGTCTGTGACTAACTCGGCGCTATCCGACATGGACCAAGCTATGTGCGTGACGTCCCCACTTGTCTTCACCGGCACACTTCTAGCACAGAGTAGCACAACGCCCTTTATGCTCTCCTCTCTCTCTTCTGTCCCTTTCTTACGGTGTGTGAATATAGCGAATACAAGGACATGGACCATTTGTCATTGTGGGCCACCTCACTCCGGGACTCTTCTATCGATATTGGTGCCGAGGAGGTACAGCAATCATGTTCCCGCCTGCGTGATGTCGCCGATGCATGGATTAAGAAGGAGGAACTGGATGGTGTAGCGCCCATAGACATGGGTGGAATAGTTGCGGCACTCGAAAAGCTGAAAAGCGACTTTGCGATAGCCAAGTCGTGGCTGACAAGATTCCTCGAGACGGGGAAGATTCCGGATGATGATTGAGTAAAACCCGATGGCAAGGTCGTGGTTATAACCTGTTGATATGATATCCAAGGAACGTGTACAACTTGGTGTACTATTTTCTTTGAAGTTCCGAAAGAAAGATGGAAGTTTTATGACATATGGGGCTGACAAATGACACCATTTGTTGACTTTTTTACTACACTTACTGTAACTATCCTTAACGTCCTTCCTTCGTCTTGCAAGTCGCACTTTCACCTCGTTGAAGCTTCGTCAACCGCTCCGTCCCGTCATCCCCGTCCCCGTCCCCGTCCTCGTCCTGTAGTAGACGCACTTCCGAAGAGAATGGTATCCTACTAATGGTGTTGGTTTTGGCCCTGTACGCCGGACAGACCCTCTTCTACACAAAATGCCGTCTTTTTGAGTTTCCTTTCAAATGATGGTTTGCCAGTGAGACCAAATACTGGGACATCCTCGGTAATAACGAATCAAAGACTTGATTATAGACCCACCAGCTACCACCCATAACAAACCCATTCGCCAACGCATACAGTCTTCAATACATCTATCCCATTAATACGTCAAACCCACGTTCGCACAATTGTCCTACTAAAAGGTATGTTCTTCCTTTTTTTCGTCTTTCCAAGGAATTTTTGGTGCGACGTGCGGGGAAACTATATGACGTATCCCTTTACCAGCCCAGCATCCGAGTCGGCGCGAGCCAATAGTGACATAGCTTTGGTCAAGAGCACCAGCCTCTCCCCCCGGGCCATCGATAGACATTGCAGTTGCTTGTCCACGTCTGACAAGTTACTCTATACAGCCACACCCGAGCTTTATATATTATTCGTACGTTGCAGCAATCAATGCACGAGGAATATATAAAGCCCGGGTAGTGTTGAGCACGTGCATGAAAATCCGTGGGGGGGGGGACTACGGGGTTTGGGTTATGCGGTCTGGTCGCGTGCCAGTACTATCGGTGTGGCGTCTTCAGATAGTCCGCCTCTAAGTACTGTACGTCAAGCCTTTCCTTTATTTCCCTTGACAAACTTCAAGGTGTTCCGAGTCGGCGAATCAACGAGATTCCCAGGGGTAGGTTTAAGTGATGCGTTTCTGATGCAGCCTCCGAGTCGTGGCTCTGATTACGTCTCAGGGAGGTCAGGAAGTTTGCCTGACTAATCGAGCCCCCTTATCGTCACTGGCACTGTGTTGCATCCCTAAGGTCCTATCTATCCATGCGCTGACAGGCCCTTCGAGGCGTTCTGTACTGGGCTCTCGATTTTCCACCTAGCTAGTCACTTTACCATCAGGCCAACAACCAACTCAGAAGTATCTAAAAATGCGATAGAATTTGGGAAAACGCCACAGGACGTCGGAGAGACCGTACGTTTTGTCTGTCCATATGCATTTTTTACCCAAAACGACGTTCGAAACCTTTTGGTTAGGGTAGTCAAAGTGAGTGACACCAAGGCCACAGACTGACGAATCTGTTATCAAGTAATGGAAGACGACAGGCGCGCATCGATACCACAACCACCCGTTGATACGCGTCTAGATATAATTTACTTGGAGATGATGTGCGATCCAGATGGTCCGGGATGGAAGCCGTAAAATCATGCCACAGGTGCTCTCATCACTCTTGATTGTACTATAAGCTTGCCTTGGTGGTTGGCCGTGTCTAACTTGGCCCAGAAGCATCGTATTTGTATAACTTACAAAGCAATACATGGTTCTGTTTTATAACGCAGGGCAGTATTTGATACGTGGAGGGGGAGGGGAGGAGGAGCCACAGGTCCATATTCTCTCAAAATTCGTCTCAACTCTCAGCAAAACAACCCTTTTTTTTTGTAACATACAGCGAGAGTATCCCCCATTTTCTACTTTTGGAGCAGAGCAGGCCCAGTTGAGCCTGCGGAGAGGCCCCTCTCGCCAGCGTACGAGCAGTTACCCGCCAGCTCTTCCCTGATGAAGGGGTGATTATTAGTACGGTAATGTCAGGGAAAGGCGAAGGACGCACTCGATACGGAGCAATGCGTTGTATTTTGCGACACGTTCACTACGCGCAGGCGCTCCCGTCTTGATCTGACCGGTGCCGAGCGCAACGACGAGATCTGCGATGAGCGTGTTCTCTGTCTCGCCCGAGCGGTGCGAGGTCATGACACCCCAGCCATCTGACTGTGCCAGTTGCGCGCTTGTGTACCACAATGAGTGAGTTAACCCCAGTTGACCTCAGGAATGATGACTTACGCCTGGATGGACTCTGAGATGGTGCCAATTTGGTTGACTTTTAGCAAGAGACCGTTGCACGCCTTCTTTTCGATGGCCGTCTTGATGCGTAGAGGGTTTGTCACAGTCAAATCATCACCGACGATCTGAATGCCAGCGTTGGCAGTAAAGTGCGACCAGGCCTCCCAATCATCCTGGTCAAATGGATCCTCAACCGATACAATTGGGTACGATTTAATGTAGCCGAGGTAGAGATCGGCAAGCTGAACCCCCGAAATCCACTTGGTCGGATCCGAGTTCGGGTTCTTGAAGTCAAGATCGTATTTCCCGTCCTTGTAAAATTCGGAAGAAGCGACATCGAGCGCAATTTTAATCTTGCCTTCATAACCAGCTTTTTTGATCGCCTCCGTGAGTAGCTCAAGAACCTCCTCGGGACTGGCTACGTTGGGTGCGAAGCCTCCCTCATCACCCACGTTGGCGGCTGGGTTGGAGGAGGCGAGTTGAGAACGAAAACATTGCATATGTACGAGCATGTCACGTACCATCTATGCCGTATTTGGCAGTGATAACCTTTTTAAGGGTGTGATAGGTCTCGGTGCCGATTTTCATCGCCTCGGTAAAGCTGGACGCTCCAGTAGGAAGAAGCATAAACTCTTGGAAGGCGAGTTTGTTGCCCGCGTGCGAGCCACCATTGATGACATTGAATGCGGGTGTCGGGAGTACGTATGGGGGCTTGACGCCCGCGAGCTCAGCAAGGTGCTGGTACAGAGGAACGCCCTTCTCTGCCGCAGCTGCATCCGCAACAGCAATAGATACGCCGAGGATGGCATTGGCGCCGAGTTTGCCTTTGTTGGGTGTGCCGTCGAGCTTGATCAAAAAGTCGTCGATCTCCTTTTGTTGTGTGACCTTGAGATCGGATTGGATCAATGCGGACGCAATGATGTCATTAACGTTGGAAACAGCGTTGAGGACACCTTGTATTACTATGTGAATCGCAAGAACAATACAGAAGAATAGATGTGCGCCCACCCTTTCCGACATAGGCACTCTTATCACCGTCGCGGAGTTCGACAGCTTCGTGTACTCCCGTGGACGCACCAGAGGGTACGGAAGCCCGGTAGCGACCTATATGCGCTGTTATAACCTCGTATCCCAAGTAGGTGAAAAAGACGTGCCCTTTTCGGTGTGAACGTCAACCTCCACTGTTGGATTGCCGCGAGAGTCGAAGATCTGTTATGAGCATAAAGTCAGGGACCTGTGATCGCATTAGAGATGAAGAGAAGAGAATTTCCTGGCGAGCATGAATTCTCTTGATGGACATAGTGGTAGTGTCAAGTTGGGAGGACAAATGAGATGGTGGAGGTTCGAGATCAAGTTTTACGATACCGAACGAGGCGGATCACTCCGAGGGGCTTCAATTCTCTCACGCTGATTATCACCGCTGGGGTCCTCCCTAATTACAAGAGCCACGACTTCAGGCATTCCTTTCTCGGCACCGGATTGTCCCCGAATCTGAATTGACTAGACGTAGCAGTGCAGTGTACAAGCAATCAAGCTTTGTCTCTTCTCAGTTCCTCAACTTCACGAGCAGCCTCAGTGGATCGGTCATTTGTAATCTACACCTGTAGCGTGTGAGATACTACAGCTACACATCTTGTTGATGCCGTACTCTATTTGTGTTCTTTCGGCGCTCTGTTTATGACGATTTGTTTTGAATAAAATTTAATTTATTCTGGGGCCAGACTTACTTTACATGCCTTCACGTCATCCTTGGCCGCCGAGGCTGACGCACGCTTACACTTCGTTCGGAATAAATTACTGGCTTCCGATGCTGACTTGCTCTAAATTCACCATCACGGTTTAAGGCGATGGAAACCTTCTGGCCTCAATACCCGTGTGGAGCTACAACGCCAGAGCTTTGGCCAGGACATTTACTGTACACAGCGGCGGAGCCAATACCATGGATATTTGCATCTAGACCGCTGAGGGATAAATGCCGGCGATGTGGCGTTATTTTTCAGCGTATGACGAGTTGCGTCGTGACTACAGCTATAGCAAGTGCAAACTTCGGGCCAGGAGCCCCGACCCCTAATCTCTCCAAACGTACAGGCACCATCCCAACTTATGCGGGAGAGCCTAGCCAGTGGTACCAGGCTTTTTCAAGCAATGGTGACAACAAGGCTGAGGGCTACAAGATGGACACGTTCGAGAAGCGAGGCATAACGCCCCGATAATCGGCGATTACCGTTTCTTCTTCTCCCGGCTCCGACCCACACTCTTCGCTTGAAGCGATTTGAGCAGCGTAGCCTTTGCTCGGTTTTTGTTCTTGACGTTCGCGTTTGTGTAGAAATTTTCTGCTTTTTTCTAGGACGCGGGATAAGCCCAATCGTGGCATGTAGAATTTTTGTCAACCATTTACCTTTCTCGTCGTCATTCTTGGTTCTTTCTCTTGTTTCGCAGGCTCCTCGGATTCGTCGCCCGAATCGTCCACGGCTTTGAAACGGGTCAAATACCGAACAACCAGAGTCACAATCTCACGCACCTTCTCCGGGAAGCGTCGTTATTCCGGACCATTCTTCTTCCTCTTCTTCCTGCTCTGCGGAAGCGGCAGTCCCAGCCGATACCGGGACACCATCTTCCGCAAACACATCTCCCCAGGTTAACGGTGCGGCTTCCTCCGCCTCCACGTAGTCAACAACCACATCGTCATCCTCTTCCTCAGCACGCTCATCCTCGCTCTCGCCTTCCAGGATTATATCCTCCAGCGGCCGCACATCTTCGCCAACGAACGTGTTCTTCTGCATTATCGAGCCCAGATTCTGCTTAACTCCCGGTACGAGCGCTTCCGTTTCCTCACGTTCCACGCCGTTGCTCTTCGCAAGCCGCGCGCGCTCTTTCGTCTCGCGCTCGTTGAGCTCCGTTGGGCGCTCCGGCGGTGCGACAAAGTACGGTATACGCCCACGCACCCAGTCTCCTAGAATAATCTTAGCTGCGCCCTCAATGTCCGGCTCGCCGCGCTTTAGAAGTCGGCCTTTCGTGCGTGCGAGCACATCGAGGAGTTCATCTGCTGTCCAAGAACCAGAATCTGGGATTGTGAGCCCGTATGTGCGTGAGAGGTACAGTGGCTTGATACGCATGAGGAGTTCCGGGACGTGTTCGGAAGGCGTTGGGAGCGCCTCCACACGCAGGACACCCTTGAGGACTGTTGCTGTCTGCGAGTCATGCGCGGAGGTTGGGACGATGCCAGGACAGTCGATGAGGTAGATCCGCCGTGTCAAGGTGATATATTGCCAGACCTAGTCCGATCTCGCGTCATGAAGCAAAGAGTGAGAGGTTCCACAGTTTCGCACCTTTGTTTCGCCTGGTACAGGCGCAACCCGACATACTTTGCCGCTCTTAAGTGTGTTGATGACGCTACTCTTCCCAACGTTCGGATAACCGACGAACCCAACTGAGATTTGCTTCTTATCCGAATGTAGCCGGGAGAACTGACGCAACAATTGGATGAGCGAGCCCTTGCCGAATGAGTGATTTGGTGACGCATGAAATGCAATTGTCGGGTATCGCGGGGTCAGGTGCTGGATGTATCGTGCCTATTCGCGCGAAATCTTTCCACGTACGATGTAAGGCAAGTGGAGAAATGACA
>QLPA01001505.1:0-18201 GCA_003313945.1 Lactifluus pinguis
TCCGTAGAGTCCTCCCGCACCACACCACTGATCAATGTCGAAAGTAGCAACGTCGTTACAACTTCACTCGAATTGATAACACAAGGTTCCACAGACACCGTTACCATCACCATCTCTCCTACGTCTGGCTCTGAGTCAAGCCCTCATGCCCCCAGACCGTCGACATTCACACTTCACTCGTCCTTCGCCCCACCATCTAGTGGCTCCACTAATCCGCATAATAACGTAGATCTCGGTGTTACCTCCGACATCCCATTACTATTGTCCTCCCCGGCCTCAGTCCGCAGCAACACCGTCCCTGAAATTACCTCAGCAACGACTATTTTTCCCGCGGCGCCGGAGGGATCCTTGGTTTCGCGACAAAACATCGGCACAGCACCGAGCGATGGAACAGTCGATGATCGTCAGGACCCCGTTCTGCGTTATAATGTGGATGGCCTAGAACAGTTTCAGGGGTCCGTCCCTGAGGTGGCTACAGATGTTTTGTGCCTTCCCCTTGACACGGCATCCGTCTCTCTCGATATCGATCACCCAGAATAGAGGCGGAAAACAGTAATGTAAGTTTGTCTCTGCCAATGCTACATATAGCGAGACTCAAATGGAAATTTATAGGCCCTTTGATGTTGTCAAGCGACTGCTTTTACCAAAGTCGATGTGCTCATGATACATACAGTACGCTTCTGTCGGTACTTGCCAGTTTATTTCTAGCTCAGTTTTCGCCTTGGTCTGCTTTATTTTTTACAATAGGACTCTTCCTGCTTGCTAGCTCTTGATCTGTCGTTTCCGTGTCTCTTTTATGTGGTTTTGCATAGGCGATTGCTCAGGGGTTTTCTGTTTCAGAAATACTCGGTGTACATCGTCTGATATCCTATATACAGCTCAAGTTGGGAAATGATCATTTATCTCAACTGAAGGTGTGGCCTTGCCGTCTCCCTCCCACAACCATAAGTTCCATAGTGGGGAAGCCAGTGCTTTGTGCGATGGAGTAGGTTGTGAGTCCCTTGCTGCCTGTGAGCCAAGTCTACCCGAGAGATCCAGAAGCAGTGGAATTCACGGGCAGATTCGGGAGCGTCCTCGAGATGTCGTGATACTACTATAGAACACGTCACCAGGCATGGGGTGCGCTGTGCTGACCATAGTAGCAGATCCTCTGTTGAGTGCTACAGCTTCTTCAGATAGTGCCACCTAGGACATTCAGGAAGAAAAGGCCGCAACCGCAATTTGGTGTGGGAAATACTAATGAGGCTGGGATGACGCGAAAGCCCTTGAGTTGGCGGACCACGTTTGGATATTCACAATCCTGTTGAAAAGCCCAGTCGGTCGATTCTGACATGTGTGTCCGTTCATAACTGGGTTCACGCCCTTCGGAACTCACTAGAGTCGCTACCGCCGTGTCGCGCGGCCGCCATGCGGGGACAGTCCAAGTTCTTTAAGCTCTTTAAGGCCCGTAGTGGAGCACTTGCCCCTGTACTACAATTGTTGTGCATACGTTCTACCGTTTTCAAGATTCCATCAACTTGTCACTTAAAGTAGAACAGAAAAAAGGGCGAAGAGCGGCAGACGAAGGAGATGACACATTCGATCACGTGCCATTTTCATGGGTAACGACGAGAATCTTGCAAGACATACGAGTCATGATCGCAGAGGAGGCCACATTTTCCCAACAACGAAGAGAGAATAAAAGGCACAAGTGATGCAGGGCAACAGTTTACATATTTACATCGTTAAAGTTGAAATAGTTGTCGGTCAGCGGAGCGTCACCCGGGCCGCTGCTATAGCCTTAGCGCCCAACGTTGCAAGGTTCGCCACGCGAGCCGCTCAAGTTGCTTTACCGTTATACCCACCAAGCTCGATACGGTAACATTCACCCCCACGATCCATTCCTCATAAAAAACACCCGATGTCCCAAGAAGCGCTTCCAGAAGCTACTAATGTAGGGAATATACCAGAACAGAGTAGTATGTTATCCGGCACCTGGCTCTATCAACCAACTCATCCTCCGCTATAGCCCGCCTCAATGACGTCCCTAGGCCAGCGCAACATCAACCCTCTCAGGGACAAGCCAACTTTACCGATAGCTCAGGCCCCCTCTTTCATATGTACGTTAAGATGACAGAGGAAGAAGACGACAAAATGGCCAAACGGTGGCAAAAGGATGCAGACGGCATCCTTATTTTCGTGAGTCCTCATATTACTCTCCGCGCTGGGGCGCACCAGTCAACATCAATTCGGTAGACTGGTTTATTCTCTGCCGCGCTCGCAGCATTGGCCGCGGTCTCCGTTCAAGACCTCAAGCCAAATCCACAAGATACCTCCGCATTCTTTCTCGCGAACATCTATCAACTCCTTGCCGACCCAAACATATCTCGTGAATCAATCCTTGCCACTCCAGCTCAACCACCACCTTTCTCTCCGCCGAAATCGGCAGTCTTAGTCAACTCACTCTGGTTCCTCAGTTTGGTCGTCAGTCTCACATGTGCCCTACTGGCGACTATGTTGCAGCAGTGGGCGCGTCGATACGTGGAAATTACCCAACCGCCACGGTACAGCCCACACAAGCGAGCACCAATCCGTGCATTCTTTGCTAATGGAGTGGAAAAGTTTCATCTTCCGTGGTCAGTTGAAGCATTGCCCGCTCTGCTACACCTGTCTCTGTTCCTGTTCTTCTCAGGACTGGGAGTTTTCCTGTTCAACATTAACCACACTGTATTCAGTGTGGTTATTTGGTGGATTGGACTTGCAGGGGCGGTATACGGATGCATCACGTTGATGCCGACCTTCTGGCACGATAGCCCCTACTATGCACCACTTTCTTCCTCGGCGTGGTTCTTCTATTTCTGCATCCGATATGCAGTCTCCCTAATTGCTTCCTGGATTTCCCATCGAAACTGCCCCTTTATCGCCCACACGTGGCCGGGAAAATATCGCAGTCAATTGTTTTTGGGTATGACGAAGGCGGTCCAGGTTACTGGCTCGAGATTGTCTGTGGAAATCAACAGTCGTATCCTGACATGGACAATCGACGGTCTGGATGAAGATAAGGATCGTGAACAATTCTTCGAAGCCATCCCTGGCTTCTGTGGCTCTGACGTGGTCCGCGCCCCAGCCCGCGACTCGGCCCCCCAACTCGCCTTCGCCAAAGTGGACGCGGCATTGGGATGGGCATTTCATGGGTTCATGAGACGCACTTTGGCATCTAGTTTGGTTTCGGAGGTAGACAAGATCAGGCGGGTCATCATATGCATGAAAGCCATCGATACAGCACATCTCACCCATGCGACTATTTATGTCCTTGGATGCATTTTCGATCAAGGGGAAGCCTTATTGCGATCGGATGAGATTGTGCGATCTCTGAGAAGCAGAGACGATGAAGGTGGCTTATGTTTTCAAGGGATAATTGCCGGTGTCATTGCAAGTGCGCCGGAACGGGATGGCCTCTGGATCTCACTAGCCATGGATCAACTAGGCGTAAGAGAAGAGGTCCTTCGATATTACCTCTCAAACGGTGACAGCATTCTACTTGCCAACTTGATCCACATCACTCGCCTGCTCTTCCGCTTATGTCTCGATGATATTCGACTTATGGTTGGATATCTAATGCACGTCCTGCTACGTATCTCTAAATTCGACATCCAAAATTGTCTTCCTAGACTGCAGCACGATTTCTGTGCTTTGTGGAATGAAATCACTCGTGAAGCGCACAATCGCGAATCTTCCAGCATTTCTTGCTTTGTTCTTCGTCAGATCCAGCATCTTTATGTCGCTTTGCATCCAGACATCGATGCGAACGATCTGAATGCTTTGGAGCCATCCACGTACCCATTGTGCAATATCCCGGGCCATCACTCCGATACAGTGATAGGCGATCCTAACCTCACCTCCGATTCCACAGAGCCTGTCCTGTCATTCATTCCCGCATTAAGCGCAGATCATAGGCGCATACATTTTTCAGAACAGATATTGCTCCACAATCTACCTGGTGTTGCCCCAACTGGAGAGTCCTTCCGCCACATCCCACCAGTCAATGTCGAGAGTAGCAATGTTGCTGCTACATCATTTGAGTTGATAACACAAGGTCCCACTGACACCACGTCCATGACTATCTCTCCCACCTCCGACTCTGAGCCAAGCCCTCATGCCCCGGGAGTATTGACATTCACACCACACTCGCCCTTCGCCCAACAATCTAGTGACTCAACTGATCCGCATAATAACGTAGATCCGAGTCTTGGCGTTGCCTCCGACATTCCTTCACTATCGTCTTCCCCGACCTCAGTTCCCAACTACACGGTCCCTGAAATCACTCGGTCATCACTAGCTTCTCCCGCCTTCCCGATTGACGAAGTGACTGTTGCTCCTCTTCCTCTTCCCTCAACTTCAACGACGACTATTTTGCCCGCACCGCCGGACGGAACCACTTTTTCGCGCCCAAACACTGGCCCAGCACCGAATGATGGAACAGTCGATGGTATTCGGGACCCCATTCTGCGTTATAATGTGGATGCCCTAGAACGGTCCCGGGAATCAGCTATGTCCGTCCCTGAGGTGGCTACAGACGTTTTGTGCCATCCCCTTGACACGGCATCCATCTCTCACGACATTGATCATGCAGAATAGAGGCAGAAAATAGCCATGTAGGTTAGTCTCTGCCAATGCTACATACAGACGTGTCCCAATTGAATATTTATTCTTTGATGTCTACTACGACTGTTTTACCCAAGTCGATGTGCTCACGATACATTCGGTACGCTCGTGTCGGTACTTATCAGTTTATCTGTAGTTTCCGTGTCTCTTTTTAGTCTTCGTGTAAACGGGGTGTATGGATAAGTCTGTTGAAAGGCTCTAAGGCTCTATCGGTCGATTCTGACATGTGAACACGGGTTGTAGTGACCTGGTGTGCCCGTTCAGTCTAGATTCAGGTGTTTCAGAAAAACGACTGAAAGACCTCGAACAACAAACCTCACTCCGGGACATCTGGAACTCATCCCGAGCCCTCTTCTGCATCTCACACCGGAACCTGCAACCGACAAAGTACGGTAAGAGTAAGGCATCAATGCCGCATCATGCCTAAACGCATTCGATCACGTGTCATTTCTATAGGTAACGTGACAATCGCGAACGTCACTTAAAATACATCTAATTTTATCTGACGGTGTCTCGGGGCTGCAATTGGCGGGAAGGCATAGCTTCTACCATTGTGAGGGGAGTTGTAGCCTGAATGGCCAGCATGGGCCCCATCCGAGTCTGCATTGGCTGTATGTTGATTCGTTTTTCATGCCCTACTGCGGTGTCAATGTCCTCGGGAACCTCCGGATCAGAGGGATTTCTGCAACATCGCATGCAAGTACAAAGCGTGTCTAGATCATGGGGATCTCTGCAGCAGCATCGTATGCACATGCAAAGGCTTACGCGCCCCGGTCCTAATGTCCACAGGTTCGAGTTAAGCATGCACGACAGGAAATAATATTCAGACGACATAGGAGGGTCAAAGATTACGCTTATCAGACCGCCTGAGTGAGTATCCGAGTTAGAATAGCATAGTTCTGTTGGATTGTTGATACTTACAAACACCGACGCAAAGGCATGTAAAGCAGTCCGCGCTCGACATTGGAGTAGCGACAGCACTTGCAGGGTAGTGAAAAACCAAAAGAGTTATGAGGAGCTCGTAGCGTTGATGGTGTCACGCAAAAAAGCTGGTGGGTGTCTTTGCGAGGACGATTCTTCTGGGGTGTGCAACCGGGGGGAATTGGTGTTTTGGCTTTTATTCGGCTCGTTGCCAAGGGGCGACATGTGACAGCCAGCCTCCTCGATCGACGAAACGTGAATGTGCTAGGCAGCGCGACTAGTAGAATCGGAGGTAGAAAATGAATCGCAGGAGAACAGTTCCGAGGCGATGCCAACGCCACAGTCACGGAAGAGCCCCAGGTTTTTCTATACCTTCCTATTGGTGGTACATAGGTTGAACGACGTCTATTGTTCGGTAAGAGAGCGGGTTCTTGTGAATTTGTACGCTCTACCGAAATGCTTCGAGAGGCGTCTCGCTACTGCTGGTGCCAGGAATTTCGCACGGGCTTGAGAGCAGGCACGTGCGGAATGCAACTGGTTGCCTTTCCAAACGAATCTAACCATAATTAGGAACATTTACCACGCCATGTGGCAGCCTAGCCTCACGATCCCCGGGCCCGTGAAAGCCATCAAGCACATAATAGATGGACTTTCAAAGACCTATAGTACTGGAAGACCCTAGCGGAGTGAATTGTACGTCTTTTTATTAGCGCACACGACGATCACTTACCTCACCTGCCAGTGTATGATCACAATTCCACACAGATTTCGCCACCTTTGACAGTCAACGAGTTCCCAGATGAAGTTCTCCTAGGAATCTTCGACCTCTGCAGAGAAGTGTCCATGGAAGCGTCGCCGGTACAAGAGTGGGCGGACCCGGAGTTGTGGTCGGGGGCATGGCCAAGGACATGGCGAAAGCTGGCACAAGTATGCCAAAGATGGCGATACGCCCTTTTTTCGTCCCCACTACGTCTCCATCTGCGTGTTTACTGCACAGAGAGCACTCCTCTGAAGGAGATGTTGGATGTCTGGCCGCCATTTCCGATCCAGGTGTTTTCTTTCCACCTTGGGGATAACATCATGGCTGCGCTCGAGCACCGTGACCGCATATGCGACATCGATCTCCGTCTAGCATTATTCAAAGAATGCGAGGGATTGGACAAAGCAATGCAGAAGCCATTCCCTGCACTGACAACTCTTCGCCTTCAATCAACTCTGCGGCATCCCGTTCCCGTTCAGTTATTAGAGATTTCCGCCCCACGTCTACGATCAGTCCTCTTGGAGGCGCTCAATTGTCTGGCGTTACCTCAATTTCTTTTCTCTTCCAACAATCTTTCCGAGATCATCCTTGTAAATCTTGATTATATTTCACCCAAGGCGATGGCCACAGGCCTCTCAGCCCTAACCAAGCTCACGTACCTTCGCATTGTACACCACCATCTATCTGAAACAACTCGACTTCCATCTCCATTGACACGCGCCGTCCTCCCCGCTCTCACAGTGTTCGAGTTTTTGGGTATCAACGAATACTCAGAGGAACTCCTGGCCCAGATCGATGCCCCTCAACTCGAAACTTTAACCATTATGGTCTTGGGACAGACTACCTGTGACATCCAACAAGTTATTCACCACGCCTCGACGCTTGGGTCATTCAATCGTGCGGAGGTCACACTTGGCTATAATCATGTCAACATCAAACTTCATCAATTAGAGGGGGCTAATACACCCAAAACTCTCGAGTTACAGGTCGAAATTCAAAGAGTCGAAAGGGAGAATGGTTGGCAAGTCTCGTCTATCACACATATATGCACCCAGGCTTTGTCTCTACTTTCCAGCATTACGGAGCTCAATATACTCCACCATCCATTCTATCGTCCTCTTTTTTCTATCGACGATAGTGAATGGCTAGCGCTTTTCCACCTATTCACTGCTGTCCGGACGCTACGTTTTCCTCGCGTCATATGGTTGCGGCATAAGCTCACTAGGGAAAGTATCACGGAGGTGTTACCCGCACTTCAAAATCTCTACGTTCAATATGGGGATGAATGCCGTGACGAGCAGCAAATCATATAGCTATCCTCTGCCCAATGTCGCCGTTAGCACTCAGTATTGTCTACAACCGCATATTGTTCCTGCCAGTGACAACACCATTCTTTTTTTTCAATGCCGCCTGCTATTAGCCTTCTAACGTTCACATGTTACCCACACTTCATCAATTCATCCTTCGAGTTATGTATTACATGTCTGCTCAAACAAGGACGTGAGAGGAATTATGAACCATAATTGAACCTCCAGTCCACATCCTTACTAAGAGACCCAAGATGATCTATGAATGTGCACTTGACTGACAACCGTCATGTCGGAAACTATTAAACGCCCCGGGCCGGTAATTTACCTTAGGGCGCCAAAACGGAGTAAGTTACCGGAAAGTTACACCACTTGATAATTTCACGTGACTATTCTGAGATGCGCATATCAACTTTTTTTGCCCATGCTTGAGCTGATATTCCCACTCGAAACATCAATTTTGACCAGATTAGATAGGAGGAAAAGCTGTCAGTGCAGCCGTACGCCGTCAGTCTGTCAGGAGGGGATCAGAGGAGTCTGAGAGGACATATTGACTTAGGTCCTTTTTCTACCGCAGAACACCCACGCGAGAGGGCGAGGGCGAGCAAGCGGCGACGATCAAACAATTGCCTCATCTCAGCTAGACATCTAGTGAAGTGATTCCATGATGTTGTACACGCATTCGCATCATCTTGGAGACCTCGTGGTGTAGGAAGAAAATGACAGGGCACGGACTGGAGTACACGAACTTCCAGGACGCAACGGTATCTAGTTTGGACGCTAGCCGGAGTGGCCATTCTACTAGTCATCCCTGTAGGAGCTAGATCCCTCACCGTCACTCATGTATGACTCCATAGGCTCACCTCGATCACGGTCGACGTCGACACGATTGCATCGTTCTGCAATAACGAGGGGTCAATCTATAAGCGAAGAAGAAAAAAATAATATTGCTATACGTCGCTTCAGGCAGATGCGCCGCTAGAACGGCGTCCACGTCCAGGGGTGATGGAGCCAAAAGGATGTCCCAGTTCTCGTTCCCAGGTGGTAAAATAAACCAATTGGGAGACGGAGTCGGCCGGAGATGGGAGAAATCCTGCACATCGATACGCTTACTCTAAGGGATGTTAGACATTTCACCAAAGAAAGAGGAATCAGGGGTCTGCAGTGCTGACATTCGACGGTAATGCTTCCACGGCCGATGGACTGAGTAAAGAAACGAATGGTGGATACTCCGCAAACGCGATGGCGGAGCAGTTTTCAATGACTGGGTTAGAGATAGAAGCGAGGTATACGCGGACGCCGGTCGAGTTATGCATACGGAACTGCGTAAGATAGAAGATAGATAAGGGCAGGCTCCGACATGAAACAAAGAGTTACTTGCTTGTTGACAACTGACGATCACGGTGCATCTATGCAGGTTGTGCAAGAGCACGCTGCCCTTCACGTTGGGTAGGATCAAGATCGACTCTTTCAGGTCCCGGACGTAGAGGGCTGTTAGGGAGAATTGATCTTGAGGCGCAGCTCCAACTGGGCTGCAAAGGTCTACGATGCAACGGTCGAGATCCGAAATTGTCAGATCAGACGACGGCGGGCCCGCTCCGAAGGTTGGAATAGATCGTGAAGACAGTCGACAATGGGAATGGGAGCTTAGCTTATGAAAGGTAGACATAACAAGTACACCGTCTCCCTCTCCATGCGTCTTAGCGTCGCGTGATGAAGGGGAAAGCGCTGGAGTAGCGTCCGAAGGTAGAGGTTTACTCGTCTTGCGCTTGAAAGAAAATCTTGTCTTGGGTGCGGATTCAGAACGTAATTGCTCCAAGGTCTGCTCTAAGTGCTCCATTTGCTATACGGGGAAGTGAGTTTATTCTCGGGGTTCGTATGAGCTAGCACCGAGGACGTACAGCTTGGCATTGTCGTTGATCATAAGCAGGCAGGAAGCTTGTTGCGTCCGTCAAACTTTTTCTCAGCTTTCGTATATTCAAAGCGAGCTCGTGGGAATTATTGTCGGAAGGGGGTTTGACCTTGAAAGCATCTAACTTTGCAGCTAGATCTGTATTCGACAATGAGTCAGATACGAATGGATAGTGTCAGAAGGGACACAAACCAGAACGAGAAGACTGAAAGTGAGAGTAAAATGCCTGCTGAAAGGCTCTGTCGGTTGATCCTGACATGTGATAGCAAGTTGAGTGACTGTGGTGCCTGAAAAACACGACCCTGCACATATATACCCGATGCAGCATTTCCCCGATACGTATTTTCTTTTATATTTCCATTCTACTTACAATGACGACTAAGGGAGTACTATGTTGGAAAGTTATAATGCTACAAGAGGCAGTCGAGGCAAACATTCTACAGACCGAGTCAGAGGACCGACTCAGGAACTTACAATGTCACTTCGGTGCCGCACGGCTCCGTGTGTCGCTATGGGATGAGTCAAAAGTTCAGCCCAGGGCCCTTTGGCGCCACAGATGGGCGTTTATGAGGCCCCGCCCCTTGGAGAACAAGGGCTCGATCAATTTGTCCATGTGGCGGGGCGGACAGTGACAAATCGGGGTAGTCGGGCGGGCAAGAGTTAAGCGCCTATTTCCAATTTTGGTTATATCCCGACGTCCGGACGTTCGCTATCGATGGTGTGTGGCTGCTTCTTCTCGCTTTCATCAATAAATTTCACCGCTCCCCTCGCCCTGCCCTGCCTTTCCCTGCCGCGCCCCTCGCGCCCCCCCGCGCCCAAAGCCCGCCATGGAGGCCATCCACATTCGGTTGTTGCACTTTGTGTTCGAATATCAACATGGTCGGGTTGGTATTTAATACACAAGACTTTTACCCAGCACTGGCCAGTTCTCAGCCTTTCTTTCCTCCCCTCCCGCCTTCTTTTACTGCCCGTACTTCGTTGATTCGCCGCTATGCCCTCTTCTCACTCATCGAAGCGCCAATCCTACTCCATGTCTAGCCCCGCGTGGTCACTAAACACGCTGACTGGGACCACTGTCTCAGGCGCCCCCGGGGTACCGCTACCCGTGGCCCCGATGCTGAGCCCGGTGAGTCTACCATCCCCAGCAGGGTCCGCTAGGTCCGTCTCGATGCACTCCGGATACGTGTACCCGTCCCAATATCCATTGACGCCGGGTGCGCCACACATGGGTACGGTCCCGCTCCCCCATCCTCTCCAACACCAGCGTGCGTACATCCGATCTATATCCTGCCCTCCTGTTCCGCTAACCTAACCAATTTTTTTTTTTTTGCTGGTTCCGTGGTTCCAGATTCTCTGCCGACACCGCCCGTAAGCCCTGAACGATCAAGGTTTTGTGTATTGAATGAGCTACTCGTCTACACCGGCCACCGACCGACTCAATTGAACTTCAACGCTGCTCAACCTCCATCCGCCGCGTGCCTCCATCCAACCAGCAACCCTCACGCGATGAACGAACCGGCCATCTCAAACCAAGCGCCCAACCTCGTCCTTGAGATTCCAGGCGTCTCTGGCGGTTACTTCTACGCCTCTGGTGTGCACGGCCACGCCGTGACCGTGCGAGACGTTCTTCATGCTGTCCACGCCAAGCTCTCTGAGCGCGCCAGTCAAGCGGACTTCAACCAGCTCCCGAGTGAAAATCATAGGCGGGCGGCCTCGTCAAGTTTCAACCAGCGTAACAGAATCGCACCCGACCCCGCTGGCCTGCGACGCATTGATCTACTCGGCGGATGCACCACCTTTGCTGGTCTCCAACGCGCCGCAAATGGTGCAGATGTTTGGCACGTGCGCTTCATCTAGATTGGTTCAGCCCCCAACCCTCCAACCTTCTAAGCCGTGAGAGCATGAGTACTTTATAAGTAAGAATAAGACTCGGAACTTGGACTTGCAAGAGGACCTTATTTGCACAACGGACACCACGCCCTCTTAATGTGGTTGCAGGTCAGCCCATAAATCGAATGCATATGGACGTTACCTCTACGCTCCCGTACACCCTTTGTATTTTTTATCTCGACACTGTAGCCTTTTGTCTCCAATCTTCGATAGTATCAGGACATTTTGTTGTATCATCTCCGATGGACATATACTGCAATGTAATGCCCCGTTTTGCAAATTGACCGTCCTTGGCGGTGCGCGGATAGCTTAATGTGGTCTTATAGAAAAAAATTATTCCCACTAGCCGACTTGAACGACTGACCTCGTCATATATTGTGATCTTCTCACGATCACGTTACTAGTGACGCGCTCTACCAGCTGAGCTAAGCGGGAGTAATTACGGAGGTTGCATGAGAACATATGACGAGATTTTGAGTTCACGAGTATAATCTGAATCCTTTAAAACGCTCACTTCAGTGCAAAAAGTAAGACTTGGAGCAGAAATCTCGCCCATGATGTTCTCTCGCCTTCTCCTCTAGTGCGCGCATATTCGGTCCAAGATGCGAGCGCCGTCTTCGGCGCCTGCATATCCCTACTTCGCCTTTCCGCCCCAATCGGCAGATGTCCGTGCTGCAAGTGGGAACTCCATGGGCTCCTCACTGCCAAATGGATGCCCTCCGCTGGCCTTGCTCCTGTCTGTACGCCGGGCCTTCATTAACAGACGAGGTACCGGGGCGGATCATGGAATCATCAAAAAGTCATGGCGGGAGCAGACGCTCAAGTACACGGAGGGAGCGTACATTGGTTCAGCTATTTCCCTCTCGGCTAGAAATTTGGGACCTATTCGTGGTCCATCTTTGTGACGTGCAGTTCACCGCGTGTTGCCACTGGTGCTGATTATATAATTCAAAGCTGGCCGACGCCGACTCGGACTCCTCCACTTATCGAAGCTATGGTTGAGACGGGGAGAAGGACAAAACGCCAAGGCAAAACTTTCGTTCATGAGATAAATGATCAGTTAAACACTAGTAAGTATTTCTCGAAACAGAAATCCATTGAGAAATCGATTGTCCACGAATACGCAATAACCTAGTTATATGAAGGGGGGCACGGAGCGACAAATCAAGAATTAGCGAGCAGAGAACATCCTAGTATATAAACAAATTTTGCTTTCGCACAAACGGACCAGGGCGGAACGGAGACAGAGATAAGCTAACAAGGGGTTCGGAGTCACATATTCACGAAGCATATCTTACGTACCGTAAGCACGTCGACTTAGTAAAACAGTTACAGTGAGCCTTGACAACATCAAAGAGCCTATAAGTCTACTCAATGGGTTACGCTTATATGCAGCATTGGCAAAGACCAACTTACACGACTGTTTCGCCTCTACTCTAAATGACCAAAGTCGCGAGAGACGGACGCTACGTCAAGGGGGCGGCCCAAAACATCCGTAGCCACTGCAGGAACGAACATAGCTGGCTCCTGGGACCGTTCTAGGGCAGCCACACTATTACGCAGATCGGGGTCCCAATCGGATGTCCCATCATTCGGTGCTGTGGCTGGGTGCGAAACCGAGGTTCCCTCCGTAGGTGTGGGAAAAACAGTCATTGCTGAGGTGGAGAGAAGAGGAGGAGGATCAGGAGGAACAGTCACTTGGTCAATCAGGAATGCTGGAGAAGCTAGTGATGAGAGAATGTTTGGAGGAACCGTGTCGTTGGGAACGGATACGGGGCAAGGTGATAATGGGATGTCAGAGACAACGCTATCGGTCGCATCAGGTACATCATGGGGAGATGACTGTTCTGCAATATCTATGCGCCTATGATCTGCACTCAATACAGGAAGGGATGACAGGACAGGGATTGTGGAAGGAGCGATGACGGCGGCAGGTGATGAGGTGGGGTCGCTATCGCCCATCATGGTATCGGAGTGATGGCCCGGAATATTGCACAGTGGGAACGAGGATAGCTCGTCAGGATCCAGGGCACCGGTCGGGGCAGCATCGGTGTTTTGATGTAAAGCGTTATAAAGATGCCGAATTGCTCCGAGAATATAATGACCAGGACCAGAATATTCGCGCAAGTGTGGTTGAAGTTCTCGAATGATTTCATTCCACAAAGCACAGAATTCATGCTGTAGTTCGGGAAGCGTATTTTCAATGTCGAATTTGGATATGCATACCAGAACGTCACAAAGTTCAGGTGCAATTATTAAAGTATCGCGGAGACACAGGTGGAAGAGTGGCCGAGTGATGTGGATGAAGTTGGCAAGTAGAACGCTGTCAACATTTGCGAGGTAATCTTGAAGAACTTCTTCTGATACGTCTAGGTGATCCTTGGCTAGTGCGACCCAACTGTCATCCCGTTCTGGCATGCTTGCAATGACACCGGAAATTATAGCTTGAGAACATAAACCAAGATGTCCGCCGTCACTGCTTCGCAGAGATCGCACAATCTCATCCGATCGCAACGCTTCGTCGTAATATGAGAAAAGTACTCCGAGGGTGTATGTGGTTGTACCGGCGAGTTGTACCGTATCTGCGGCCTTCACGCAGATGATGATACGCCTTTTCTTGTCTTCCGCTAAGACGGAACTAGATGTCAAAGTATTGAATAGGAACCCAAAAAATGCGTTTGCCAATGTCTTGTCAAATTTGCCAGTGGTGAAAGCGAGTCCGGGGCCCCCCGAGTAGTGGACCACGTCTGAATTACAGAAGCCAGGGATGGCTTCGATGAACTGTTCAAAATCCTTATCTTCATCCAGAGAGTCAATTGTCCATGTCAGGATATAGCTGTAGATTTCCACCGACAGTCTCTGACCAGTGTCTTGAATGGCCTGCGTCATACCCCCAAATAATCGTGTGCGATATTTGTGCGGCCACATGTAGGCAATGAATGTGTAGTTATGATCCCAAAGAAAGTCAACAATATGGGAAACTGCATATTGGATGCCAGCATAGAGGGACCACAATGAGGAAGAAAGTGGCGCATAGTAGGGGCTGTCGTTCCAGAAGATTGGCATCAACGTGACGCATCCATATACCGCTCCTGTAAGTCCGACCCACCAAATAACCACACTAAATACAGTGTGGTTAATGTTGAACAGGAAAACACCCAGTCCAGAAAAGAACAGGAACAGAGCCAGGTGTAGCAGAGCGGGCAATGCTTCAACCGACCACGGAAGATGAAACTTGTCCACCCCATTAGCAAAGAATGCACGGATCGGTGCTCGCTTGTGTAGGCTGTACCGTGGAGGTTGTGTGATTGTCACATATCGACGCGCCCACTGCTGTAACATGGTCGCCAGTAGGGCACATGTGAGGCTGATCACCAAACTAAGGAACCAGAATGAGTTGACCCAGACTGCCGATTTCGGAGGAGAGAAAGGGGGTGGTTGGACTGGAGTGGCAAGGATCGATTCACGAGATATGTTTGGGTCTGCAAGGAGTTGATAGATGTTCGCGAGATAGAATGTAGCGGTATCTAGTGAATTTGGCTTGAGGTCTTGAACCGAGACTGCGGACAATGCTGCGAGGGCAGCAGAGAATAAGCCAGTCTACAGCATCCACGTTATCTGCTGCCCCCAAGCGTGAAGACTAATATGGGGACTCACGAAAATAAGGATGCCATCTGCATCCTTTTGCCAGCGATTGGCCATTTTTTCGTCTTCTTTCTCTGTCATCTTAATGTACATATCGAAGAGGGGGCCTGAGCTATCGTTAAAGTTGGCCTGTCCTTGAGAAGATTGATTTTTCTCTGGACGGGGGACGCCATTTTGGTCAGCTATAGGGGAAGATAAGTCCGTTGATAAGTCTCGATAAAGCTAGGACTCGGATTACATACTAGCTCTCTGTTCTTCGGGAGGGTCCATCGGGTGTTATAGATGATGAACAAATCGTAAATGGAGATAGTCAGAATGTTACTGTAGTCCTCTGTGGGGAATAAAGCAACGGTTTGACGTTCACCGAGTGCGTTGCAAATAATACCCCCATGATGTTGGGCGCTAATGCGATCCCGAATTTCCGACTCGATTCCGATCACGCCGCCTCTGAGTCCAGTTTTCCAACCACTCCGCTTCGACGATTTATTAAAACTTAAAAACCACTGCATAGGCCATCGCCAGTCTCAGATAGCCTTCGCTCTGGTCACGATGTTCGTGTGTACGATTCTCCAGACTCGGACCCCAATGAAGTCCACAAACTCGTCCGCAGCTCGAACATTTGCTTTGTTCTAGACAGATACCCCGCGACTGGCTGTCTCGGACTTTCTTCTTACCCCGCTCACTTCGAAGGGCGGCCAAGGACTGAGGGTGTCGAAGACATCTATTCACCCCTAGGGTATTCGGACACAGGTCGGAACAGTTGCCGTCTCGTCAAGGGTGTGAGAATTTGTACTTGCTGTGGGAAGAAAGGTGTTACATGGAATGCAGCTGGGGAGCTCAGCCTAACCCAATCACCCAATCTCTGCATGACATCAATGAGTACAGTATGCATACAGTACTGTAGTGGGTGGCGGTAAGGATCGTCAGATGGGTTTTCGTCAGGAACGGGTTTCGAATTGGAAGGTTAGATAATTATACCCGTTCAGGGAAAGTCTAACTGAACCGACCGGGCCGTCGGGTTGAGTTCGGACGTCACCACGACCACCGCGTGTCAGTCATTTTCTTTTCGTACAGTACAGTACTTTACAGTATTCACCAGACGCTAATATCTCTGCCGACGTACGTGGTGCCTAGTTGTCATCAAGGAATCGAAGTCATGCATTCCCTTCCTTTCCTGTTGCGGGACAGTACAAAGACACCTCAATTTCTAAATATCCGAGTTAATTGGCACGGACGTGTCATGGCTCCCTCATAGCCGTGCCCGTCCAGTTGTATTAAATGGCCCCAAAACCATGTTGATTCTTTTCAGGCTCCCCGGCCCTGCCCGTTTAATTTCTCTCCTTGTTGGTCTCGTGCAATCACTGGCATGCAGTCACTCTCTCTTGCTGCGTTCTTTGCCGTTATATCAATGAGCGTCTACGCTCAGACGGCCATTGGCCCCGATGGTAATCTTGATATCGTCAACCGTGAGATAGCCCCAGACGGATTCCAACGCCAGTAAGTCATCTTTCCTTGCGATTATTACAGGTAGTATCATTGACCCTCGCCCTATTTCCAGAGCCACCCTTGTCAATGGTGAATTCCCGGGTCCATTAATCCAAGCAACAAAGGTAGATCTCTCGAAACAGTCCCCGTCTCTGGCTCTTAGTCACATTCAGGGTGATAACTTTCGGCTCAACGTCATCGATCGCTTGGTTAGTCCGTCATTGGGTCTTCAAACTTCGATCGTAAGGTTATCTTTTCACCTCGTCGGAATATAGGCGTTTATTCTCTACAGCATTGGCACGGTATCTTCCATAGGACAACCAATTACGTAGATGGCGCTCCTTTCGTCACCCAGTGCCCTATTGTACCGAATGAGAGCTTCCTCTGCCAGTTTAATGCATTTGAGCAAACGGTACTGCGCCTTGCTATTTCCACAACTTGTGACACTCATGTGTGGTATAACAGGGTACATATTGGTATCACAGTCAGTTCAACGCTCAATATTGTGACGGATTGCGTGGACCTCTCGTCATTTATGATCCGAAGGACCCTCACCTTGGTCGATATGATATTGATAATGGTGAGATAGATGCAACTTGAAGGGTTGAAGTGGACTATTAATAAACCCATTTCTCGCAGCGGATACTGTTATTACGCTTAGGGAGTGGTATCACTACAATTCCTTAGTGGCGCCGCACGTTCCGTGAGAGGTTATGCCTTTCTTGATTTGGACGCCCAGGCTGAACATTCTCCAAGAGAGTTCAACTCGACCTTGATTAGCGGAAAGGGCCGTTATATCGGTGGTCCTAGAGTACCTCTCGCTGTGGTGAATGTTGCAAAGGGCTTACGGTCAGTGTTGCGATTCACCATTGTACCGAGTGACGTGCGGTAACAATAACAGCTACCGACTCCGCATCGTCTCCATCTCTTGCGGTCCTGCTTATGACTTCTCAATCGACGGCCATCAACTTACTGTCATAGAGGTTGACGGCAACAATGTTCAGCCACTGGTTGTCGATTCTCTTCAGATCTTTGCTGGTAAGCAGATCTAAGGAATTTTTTTCACAACGCTAAGTACGATGACAACTTAAACAGGTCAACGTTATTCGGTTGTTGTAAGTCGATCATAATTGACCTTCCTGCTTGAACAAGTTCGACGGTGTCTCAGCTCAGTGCCAACCAACCAGTTGGCAATTACTGTATGTCATTCACAGTTCGCCGAACTTGCGTGTTCTGACTTTAACCGTGCCCAGGGATTCGTGCTCTTCCCAATGCTATGAACCAGGGATTCACTCATTCTACTAATGTGGCCATTCTTCGCTACTTGGGAGCACCAATCGGGGATCCAAAGAACGATCCCGCTGTGAGTGTTCCTACGAGCGTGCTACCGCTCAATGAGACAGATCTTCATGTACGCTTCATATCCTTTTCTCCTCTTTATGAAGCTAACGATTTGGATGTCTAGCCACTCGATGCGAAAGAAAACCCTGTGGTAAGGTTGTATTGTCTGATTTTAGTCATTCGTCATGATATCATTCAATCCACTGGCAGCCCGGTGAACCCTTTCCTGGTGGTGCTGACATCAACATCAATCTCGACGTCACACTCGTAAGCACCACTTTCAAGGCGAGGTACAA
>QLPA01001506.1:0-24017 GCA_003313945.1 Lactifluus pinguis
ACTGCACAACTACCCCCCCCCCCCACCGCCCACTAGCACCCTCCTGCGAAGTCAGTATAGCCTCCAAACACCTGCACATGGCTTATTCTCAGATACAACAAGCCAATGAACCCTTGGAACACGAAATTGCTCCGAGTCCTCGTTCCATTCCGCATACTCTCCATGATCACATACAAGGAAATCTTTGGGTCTGTGTTCATCGATCACATCTTGACACGCTACTCATTGTAATTGCCGTATCTCCGCGTCGTTTAGATCCAGCCCGCTGCCTTCAATAACCGATTCGAAGACGTTTTGCCGAATATACCTCCCCCAGTTGGCGAGAACATTGCTGAGCAGGGAAACCCTCAAGACCGGCTCTATATTGACGTAGCGCACTATGATATGTCAGTGGGATACTATCGCCACCCACAACCAGGTGTGAGTAAGATCCATTTATGTGATTTCTAGCTACCTTTTTATTGATGACCTGGGTCATATTCCACAGGACCCTGCGGCTCTATACGTGTATCATGACGCAGGAGTTGCTCAAGATGTCCAGGTGCAGCCACAAGTCATTCAAGTTCCAGTTGCCCCCGTACGTTCCATCTTTTTTTTAGAAATACCCATATGCCCACAGTGTCCTCTGCTGCAGGAAATTCAAGGAAACAGTTTTGTTCCCCCGGGCCAGCATTTTGCACCAGGTCCCGCTCGAGCTGAATTCCCGCATCCTTGGGCACATCATACCCCCGTCCGTGACTATCCACAAGCACCAGTAGATTCGACAGATAATCTTGGACACCTTGCTCGCCACTACATGGACCGCCCTGATTCACAGGTGACCCAGGTCGATCATGTGGTTCGCATGGAGCCGGGTCACCCTCGTCGATTCAAGGTGGTCATTACCGTCGAAATGCCTGTCAGTGATGCTCTCTGATCCTTGGATTCTCATCGTATCTTTCCAAACTACTAGCTCTGTATCATTGTAGGTTACTAGCGGTGTGCGCGTCCTAGTAGTGGTGTATGTACCTTTGTCCACTATGTAACTCTCGTCTGCTCTTTGTGAGGATTCTTTCCGTCATCATTCCGAAATGTTTTTTCAATATGAATGTGTGGATCCTACAACTTTGTCGACTATTGTGTCGAACGACACTTGAGTATAGTCTAATCAGGCCTGGGCTCGAGTAAAGAGGAAAAGAGAATACTGCTGCAGTGCCATTATACGGGAAAGCAGGGACATCCGAGGTGAGAGCTGATAACTCGAAAGGTGGCCCAGGTGGTCATGCCGCCACGCCGCGGTCACACCGACCACACTTGTCGCTAGATGCCAGATTTCCACGAGTTGAAAGAAAAAAAAAGCAGAACTGGCGTTGTCCGCCGGGGTCGCTCGGGGTGCAAGTTCGTCACGGGACAGCCTGAGAAACTTCGAGTCCGGGAACTTCGAGTCGCGCCCGGTCAACTCCGAGTCAAATCATGAGTTGAAGGTCTCTACGTCTGTCGGTGTCCCCACGTCCGCCGTTCTATACAGATGGCGTGGTGCACATCAAAAAAAAAAAATTCCAAAAAGGTTTGCGCACACCAATGTGGCAACTGAATGCTAAGAGGAGTGTTGCAATAATTTGATCAGCAGATCAAGAGGAAAGGCCCTGCTATTGCGATGGGGACGCAAGAACATCGGGAGGATCTGTTGGCCGGGACCAACAGTCAGGCGCGCATACAGCAGCGAATGTCCGAATTTAGCAGTGATGTCACACACCAATGTCCATGACTACTTACTGTAAATTGACACTTGAGCTGGAACCCCGAGACCCTACATTTATTAATAGCAACGGCATGATGAAGGGTAGAATGGGGGATAGAGGACAGGCGGGGCGAGGAGCAGAAGACGGGTGCGGAGGTTACGTTGCGAAGGGGAGGCTAAGAAAAGACGACGCAATGCGCAGGAGGCGTATATGGACCAATATTTCCATCAGGAAGGAGGGGAAAGAGGGGAGTCAGAAGTTAACGGACCGATAGACTGGCCGTAAGAGGTGGCTGAGCCTGTAAGTAGACCGCTGACGTAATGGTTGAACAACGGTCCGACGCGTAACCTCATCGAGAGTGGACACGCCCCTCCAACGTATACAAAAAGAAATAACCTGTTATATCGCATCTGGCTAACTCATGTTCAAGTTCCGTGCTGGCTTGGGATATACAGTACAGCGTGACAGGGAGAAGTTGGAGAACAACCATCAGGACGAGAAGCAAATTGAATTGAGTAATCATATTCCCACGTCCTTATATGGCTCAGACCCGTAGGCATTCAGTAAACAGTTTACCAGTTTACGCATCTTGTCAGCCTTGATATCAATTCCATCTTTGCATCCATGACGCGAACAAAAGCTAAACGTGCGGGGCCCGAGGAGGTGACATTTGGCCACCTCCTCAGCCTGAGATGTTGGTTGAGGGAACTCATTTTTTCGTGATTACCCAATTTTCACCGTACACCTCCTGCGCTCTCTAGCAAACATAACTTCCACCGAGCTGTATTGGGGGGGTTTTGAAGCTATCTGATCTACAGTGCGTGATTGGCGGCAATGGACTCAGTGCTGGGCGTGAGCGAAAAGAAATCCGCTCCAATCCCAGGTCCTCCTGAGCGGCGCCGAGTTGCCAGTGGTGTGCAATACGCTCGCAGGTGGTGCAATCTCATTTGTCCATGACTGACCCGAGTACTGGCGCGAGTACTGGCGGGCCACGCCAAGGAGAGGGAAATGGCCCGGGATGCATAAGGATGAGCTAATGTCACGCTCCATTGGGCCACCATGGTCGCACGGTCTGGAGGTGGAGGTCAAGCCCAACATCTACACGAGTGAGGACTGGCTACACTGGCATGACGGCACGCCTGTCTCTGTGGCAAAAAAACGTATAAGCCAGGAGTGCAGTGGTAGTGATGTCACTGACGAGAACGTTGTAGTCTCTAACATCGAGCGCCATGATGTCGAGTGTGAGTGTGAGTTAGGGCAGAGTAGATGGTGAGGCCTATCGATGCAAGCGAGGGAGGAAGACCAGACCCAAGCCATTCGATTGACAGTCTGTATGGATGGCGATGCTGATAGCACTGGGGAGGGGGGAGATGGTGGAAGGAAAAAATCCACTGGACGGGGGACATGTTAGGGCGGGGACTGATGGGGTATGCCATGGTCAATCGCGGATGATGCGACGGGATTGAGAATTTCGTCGATAGAAGTACGCTTGTGTGGGTGAGGGTCGTGTACAGAGCCGTTCATGGCTCATAGAAAGGGTAAAAGATAATGGGCAAGGATTTGAAGGTATAAGGAGAAAGGTGAGAGAGGCTGGGGGAAATGGGGAAGGGAAAACAAGAAGTGTTTCCCACGCCTGGGTTTAAAAAAGAGGAAATGGACCGCTTGTGCGTAGGGAAAATCACCTCTGCAAATTCCATATTCGGTAGACGGTTTGCGCCAAACATCAAATTTCAAATTTGAGTCGCCGACGCCAAGTTTGCGGCGAGTCCGAGTCGTCCATGTGTGCCCCCCCCACTGGAGAGAATTTCATTTAATAGAGTTGGTATGCGGTATTCTTACAGAAATTAGCTACCCCCCCACTAGCACCCTCCTGCGAAGCCAGTATAGCATCCAAACACCTGCACATGGCTTATTCTCGGATACAACAACCCAATGAACCCCGGGCCTTGGAACACGAAGTTGCTCCGAGTCCTCATTCCATTCCGCACACTCTCCATGATCACATACAAGAGAGTCTTAGGGTCTGTGTTCATCGGTCACATCCTGACACTCTACTCATTGCAATGTGCCATGTCTCTGCGTCATCGTTTAGATCCAGCCTGCTGCTGCCAATAACCAATTTGAAGGCGTTTTGGTGAATATACCTCCCCCGGCAAGCGGGGTCGTTGGTATGCAGGGATACCCACAAGACCCCGCTCTATATTGACGAAGTGCACTATGAGATGTCAGTGGGATATTATCACCGTCTGCAACCAGGTGTGAGTAAGATCCATACATGTAATTTCTAGCTTCATTTTCACTGATGACCCACCCCCTGGACCTTCTTCCACAGGACGCTGCGGTCCCATACGTGTGTCATGACGCAGGAGTTGCTCAAGATGTCCAGGTGCAGCCGCAAGCCATTCAAGTTCAAGTTGCCCCAGTACGTTCCATCTTTTTTAACAAACATATATGCCCACAGCGTAACCTGCTTTAGGATATTCAAGGAAACAACGACTTTGGTTCTGTTCCCCAGTATTTAGCGCCAGGTCCTACCCTAGCTGGTTTCCCGGATCCGTGGGCTCATCATACCCCCGTCCGTGACTATCCACAGGCACCAGTAGATTCAGCAGATAATCTCGGACACCTTGCTCACTATTACATAGACCACCCTGATTCGCAGGTGACACAAGTCGATAGTGTGGTTCGCATGGAGCCGGGTCACACTCGTCGATTCAAGGTGGTTATCACCCTCGAAATGCCTGCCAATGATGATCTCTGATCCTTGGGTTCTCATCGTAACCTTTCCAACGTACTAAGTCTGTACCGTTGTACATTACTAGAATGGGGTGCGCGTCGTAGTGATGGTGTAAGTACCTTCGTCCAGTATGTAAGTCTCGTCATTTCTCTATGAGGGTTCGTTCCCTCTTCGTTCCGAAATGGTTTTTTTTTTCAATATGAATGTGTGGTTCCTACGTTTTGCCAACCTTGTCGAATGACGCTTGAGGATCATCGGCCATAGTCCACTCAGTGGCGTCTTGCAGCCCACCACCTCCATTCGGTGCGTTACTCCACCAAAACCAGGAACTGGCAATGTCTCTCCCCCAGGGCACCCTGAAAGGGGAAGACGATGATTCGCTTCCTAGCCTCCTTTAAAGCCTGCGCCGGACCAAGACGCATCTAAGACCCGGGATAACCTCCCCAACCTGTGTTGCTCAGTGGCGTACATTGTACTCCCTACGCCCCAAAGTCCTCTCACTGTATTGGGCTGCGTTGATACCCTGTTCCTGGGTTTATCCTATTAGATGAGCGACCACGACTTCAGATCTTCTTCCACGTGATTTGACGCAACGTTTGGACTAAAACGAGCGAAATGTGTACGGAACGGCGGAAGCAACAAAGTACTGTAACTTATTTAGGGATGTTGGGTTTCCCAGTGTGCCTTGTCCTATCTCGGGAATTCGGAGATGCGAAACACAATCACTTATAACTGAACATGTCAGCTATCCGGGTCGCGGTACCCGGGCCTGATTCCGAACGGCATGCAAATTGATTAAAATGTTCTGTACATTGTACAAAACCGTAAAGCGAAAAGGGTTGCCCCACTCGGACTGTAGTGTGACTCCGCGTTCGCCAACTACCAAATGATCGGACGCCATATCGATATCAGGCTCAAGACGTGGCGACAAGTTTGACACTGAAAAGCCGCCACTGGATGCGTCGACTTGATGCATTAAGTCGGCAACATGAAGCTAAGCGATTGCAAATTCATAACTCGGGTGCAACCACCAGATCCCCTACAGTAGAGACCCCCTTATTTGTACCAGTACAACCCATAGGCGATGATTATATTGATAGTGGTGTGCAATACGCTCGCTGGGTGGTGCAACCCCATTTGTACTTGTAATGCATATGTGGCGGATTGTTCCGTATTTAGTCGCAAAGGTGAGTTGGGCGGGCCAGACTGACCCGACTACTGGCGCAAGTACTGGTACTGGCTGGCCATGCCAAGGAGAGGGAAGTGGCAGGGATGAGCCAAGGTCACGCATCAATGGGCTACTATGGGTGACCACACGGTCTGGAGGGTGGAGATCAAGCCCAACATAAAATAGCACTTACACGAGTGAGGATTGGCTACACTGGCATGATGGCACACCTGTCTCGGTGGTAAAGCCAGGATAAACCAGGAGTGCGGTGGTAGTGGTGTCACTGACGAGAACGTTGTAGTCTCTAACATCGAGGGCCATGATGCCGAGTATAACCGTAAATGTGGTTGATATCGCCCAAGAGTCAATGTATTCTAGGGAATGGGACAACAAACCACTGGCACCACTCTGTGTCTGACATCTCGCAGAGTCACCCAAAAGTGAGGATTGAGAGGTCGGACGGAAAGAGGATAACGAGAAGGTGGAGAACAACGAGTAGGGCACGTGACCTCTGAGTCATCATATTCCCACGTCCTCTTGCTCGGACCTGCAGGCATGAGCTGTTTAGCTGTTTACCAGTTTACGCGTCTTCCTTGTCAGCCTTAATTTCAATTCCATCTTTCACTCTTTCTTGTGCCCATGGATAAATGTGCGGGCCCGAGGAGGTGACACTTAGCTGCACCCTCAGATCTCAGATGTCGGTTGAGTGAAATCAGCTCTTCGTGGTTCACTGTACACCTCTTGCACTATCTGGCAGACATAACTTCCACCGAACTGTATTAGAGGGGTTTGGGTGCTAGCTGATCTACAGTGCGTCATTCGCGGGAATGGAGTCAGTTGTGGTGATGGCGAGGTGGCGCGAAGCGCCGAAGGACAATATGTAAAAACATCCCTTAAGATTCCGTTGCAGCCCTCGACTACGCGTCCGCGTCTGGGATCCAGACTGACGACCGGACGACCGCCGAAATTTGAGTGCCGAGCTGGCTTCGAGCGAATCCAAGACACCGCCCTGCAACCTGCAACCTGCAACCATGCCTTCTTCATGGGCACGTTTCCAATCTGCGAACGACTCGGATTGACTAATTGTAGCCCGCACAGACACTTGTACACAGAGATCTCTTTACACTGCCACAAGCTAGTCATGGCTCCGTGCCATTTTGCTCCGCATTTCGGTGGCATGTAATCGTGTGCTGTATTCAGGGTGAATACAGTTGCACCCCCTGCGGACACTGTCTGATGATGGATATATCATATATATGCATGTGTGAAAAATGTGAACATGGAGTATGGGGCGGGAAAGGGTCTTTGAGTCGGCGTAGAAACGTCTTGTATGTATTCTATTGACTGATATGTCACTCCCACGCAGGGAAGGAGAAGGGATGATGCACGAGGATAAGTTAAGACCACGCACCACTGGGCTATCATGAGTGACTACAACCTGGAGAGGGTCGAGCCAACAACATAAGGGCGTTGATCCGGGTAACTCGGAGGACTGGCTACACTGCCACGACTACACACACCCGCCACAGTGAGACACTCATAATAAGCGAGGAAACTTGAAGGAGTGAGGTGATGTGGAATCGTTGGCACCTGATGAGGTCGTGGTGACCTTTCAAATCAAACGCCATTATGCCCGATGTGCGTTGAGGGTAAGCCAGAGTAGATGATGGGTCTATCGACGACGGAGGGGTCCCCAGCTCGAGACATGCACACACGAATAAACATAAAGGCCGTTAAATCCAATTTCGACAGGTGCAAAGTCGCGTTGTGTGTAGAGACGACGGGAAATTGACTAGTCGGAGAAAGTGGGATCCGTGTACTGAGAAAAGTAGATGAGTGCTGAAGGAAGAGAAATTAGGCAGAGTGGGGCGGGATGCAATGCGATGCGATGTGATGTTTTGATGGCCCAGGGATGCGATGGGTGATGGAGATGCGATGGATGATGGTCCAGGGGTGCGATGGGCTGGGAGGTGGCGAGGATGCAAAGACCCCGGATCCAACTGTCTGTTTATAGACCGTCCTTGAGTGTTCGGGGGGTCTGCCTATTTTCAGATCCGAGTTGCTCGGACTCGGGATGAGGAGATTGCCATATGGAACTATCTTTCAATCCATGATCAAGCCAGTACACGCGCCACTACGCACCGATTTATGTTCCTCCGTTGGTTTGTTCTACATACATGACGTGGTGCACATCAGAAAACTTTTCGAACAAGGTTTGCGCGCATGCCAGTGCCGGTGCTCAGGCTAAGAAGGTCAATCAGCTTAATCGCATCCGGGATCTAATTGAACTGCCAGCGTGGATACACTACTCCCGCTCTCTGCCTCTGCCTCTGCCTCTAGGACATCTGTACACTGTCTCTCGACATTTGTTGTTGATGCCTGTCGACAAGAACACACCCTTGGTCGGACACTGGCACTCAGCACGCTCCTCTAGATTAGAGCCTGCAATCACATAGATTCGGGACAGGATCACATCACTATCAGAGGGGCTTCTCGGCCAGTGATAAGTGAGACCATGGGACTTGATTATGGATATTTGAATCTGACCCTTTGCCAGCGCCTCTCACTTCTTTAAAAAGGTCTCGCTCTCTTATGTCCAAAGAACATCACTACAGAACCTTCGTTCCCCAAGTTCAATTACACCGGAGATGGCCCAAGTTGAACGACAGCAAGCATATAACCTTTCAAGAAACGTGTCCCCTCGTCCCCTTTTTCCCTTGCCCCCGGCTGTGGATGACGGCCAGAATGGACCTCATTTGGAGGACATTCAATCGGGTGAACCACTACGTCCACCCTACGTTCACAGACCCCACTACAACTACGCGCACTACCAACCGCCCGCGCACCCTTTGACAACGGCTCCTCTGCAGTACCAACGCGACCCACAACACGGGCCATACGGTCCACGCCTCAACATGGATATCCCACCACCGTTCGAACACATAGATATTTCAGATCAAACCCCACACATTCACCACTACGCCCCTCTTCCGCAAGTCGTGAGTATCACATAGGTTTATGAAAATTGCCCTCCTCACTGACAATACGTCATATGTCCAGCTCCCCGCGATCCATAATGACCCAGGCTTCGATGCCTACGCAAGACCTGTACAACTTGAAGGTGTCCAATCTCAGGCACGACTCTATGGCCCACAAGGGCCGCAACTCGGAGCCTACTATGTGCGTCGTCTCGCATGCACGTTTATTTATTCAAGTCGTCCCTAATCAGTGGTCTCACCAGATACTTCCAGATGCACGACAAGCAGAGAACCTCCGACGACTAGCTATTCACTATTTGCAAAATCTAGAATCACGGGTAGATACAGTTCGGATGGAACAGAGTCTGACTGGTCGATTCAAGGTGGTCATCGTGCTTGACATGGATGACTTCCTCTGAGGCGACAGTCCCTTGTCCATTACCTCTTTGAATAATCACGCTTGTACGATAAGTTGTAGTTTGCGCTGTCGATACATGGAATACATCTCAGGCTGGTCCTGGGTTTTGCGAGTGTTGTGGTCAATCGCCGTCGTGTGACTGGTTTCTCGTCTTGTTTCACACCTCTCATATTGTGTCTTTGCTAAACCCTCTCTTTGAATTGAAGTGATTCCCACAGTTTGCACTTTGACATCCGCAGAATAGCGCCCGGCGCTTGATTACATAAACACCCCAGATCTAAGCCAGTGATTCTCACCCAGTAAACAAAGTGGGATCACATCACAGGGAGCAGGCGACGGCATCTCCGCGGCGCAGATGTCGTGGATCCCTTCTGCGAGGAGCTAGCCGGAAAGTTCCTGCCTAATCGATCTAGATGATGATCTTCCCTAAACGGCGCGAATCGCATAGGCCGACTTACGAATAGTTTTAGGCATCCTGGCGCACTGACTCCGGGTCAGATCCGTTTCTCCTCCAGTTGGGGTGAGTGTCGTCTCATATGGATACTGCGTGAGCTTTGGTAGCATTTCGAACTGAATCAAGTGATTTCCTTCCGACATGGTATTCTTATCGGGGTTTATGATTGCCCTTTCAACAGCACGGACGACCAGCACTAAAAAAAGCGGAAGTTCCATAACCCGACGGGTAGATTGATATGACCGAACCCACTGCATGCATGATTAACCGATTAGGTACATCAGTTCTATTCAGGCAAGCATGAACTTAACCATCGCCGAAGATACACAACCCACCCGGCAGGCACAGGCAATATCAGATGGCAGGCCCGGGTCGAAGATCGCATCCTGGGACGCCCACAAACGCCCTATCCGTTGTCCAGCTTCCCATCTCGCGGCATCCATGGATCACGTGCCGGGGTTCAAGTTATCCGTGGGGTCCGGCGGGAACGGCGCGGCACGGATGCAGCCTGCTGAGCGACGTTGACCGGGCTGCTGTCTCGTAAGCGTGCAATGCAGCTAAATAAAAATAAAGGCCATGAAGGAGATGGGGCGGAGGGATGTAACATACCTTGAGCGGATAGCTACGTCAACAAGAAAGCCAGCTTGTTTGAACGCGCCGTGAACGAGATCTCGGTTGGTGAACTCGAGAGTTTGTGTATGTGAGGAGAGAATACCTATGTGGTGTAATCAAAGCACGCACTGGCACGCACCAAAAATCACAGGAGGCGACGAGTGTCTGCGTACTCATGATAAGCCAAGTAAGTGGCATCGTGGACAGAAGAGGGCGTGGCTTCACTGGCGTGGGTACCTGCAAGTCGCACACAAGCTAGCGATTCCGCATCACGTTGAGATATCACGGATGATAGGAGTAAACACAGCAACGAAGGGGCAGTGAATAGGGCAGAGAGGTAAGACAGACCGGCATTTGTGATGAGGAATAAAAACCACCATGTGGGAGAAATTGAACCAAAATCCGGCAAGAAGGCAAGCCATACCGATGGAAGTGATGAAAGGTCGTTGCTGGAGATGCGTAACTGTGAGTAAGTCCAAGAGTATCAGCGAATGGGCCCTGCACTTCATGCCGCAGCTTCACGGCGCGTGGAGAAACTGTGGGAGTGTGACTGAGTTTGATGTGTCACAAAGCAGTCAAAGTCACATCACAGTCACTGCATTTGTGGAATACCATGACTTGCACTGGCAGAACTTGAAGACACTACGTATGATAGATCATTTCAAACGAGTCGTCCCTCGCCCCGGGCTCCCCTAAATGACCGGTGTCCCTCCGAGGTGATGATGACGAATCCGTACAGCCTGTTTCGATTCTTTTAAACATCTCGGTGGTCAGTGGACCGAATGTAATAGGATCTGCTCGCGACCTTTATTTTTTTGATCCGTTGTAAGTCCCTGATCCTCCCCTCATTAATACCCCTCATTTCAACGTGCCCTTCCAAACACATAGATGGCTTATTCTCGGATTCGACAACCCAATGAACCTTTGGAATATGAAATTACTCCAAGTGCTCGTTCCATCCCGCGCACTCTCCACGACCACGTACAAGAGAATCTTAGGGTCTGTCTTCATCGATGATATCCGGAAACACTGCTAATTGCAAGTCTCATATCTCTCGACATCATTTAGATCGAGCCTACTGCCGGCAAGTAACCAATTTCGTGACCCCTTGGCGAACATCATGATGCCACCCCTAGTTGGCGAGAGTGTTGCTATGCAGGGACACTCACAAGACCCGTACTACATCGACGCAGTGCGTCATGACATGCCAGTGCCAGTGGGGTACTATCACCATCCACAACCAGCTGTGAGTGGGACACATTTAACCGATTTCTGGCTTCCTTTTCACTGATGACCCACCCCGGGCCCTCTCTCACAGGACCTTGCTGTCCCATACGTGTATCATGATGCAGGAATTGCTCAAGATATCCCTGTGCAGCCGCAAGCCATTCAAGTTCAGTTTACTCCCGTGCGTTCCATTTTTTTTTAAATCTATTAGTATGTACCCACAGCATCTCGTGCTACAGGAAATTCAAGGACACAATCGCCCTCAGGTTGACTATGCTCCTCAGCTTCTAGCACTAGGTCCTGCCAGAGCTGAACTTTCTGATCCTTGGGCTGCTTACGATGCCCCTGTCCGCGACTATCCACTGGCGGATAATCTCCAGATGCCTTTGCGCGCCGCTACTTGGACCACCTTGATTCGCAGGTCGATATGGTTCGCCTCGAACCGGGTCACGCTGGTCGATTCAAAGTGGTAATCACTCCTTCCAATTGCCAACTTATTTTTATTCTTTGTACCCTGCTAGAAGGTGGGCGCATCGTGGTGGTGGTGTACTAAGTTAGCAGGTACCTTCATACAGTATTTAAGTCTCGTCTTAGCTTTGTGAGGGTTCTTTCCCTCGTCATACCAGAATATTTATATTTTTCAATCCGAATGTATTCCTAACTTATTGCTAAAGTATGAAAGAACCACTGCGAGAACGAAAACAAACCCGGCCGGGGAGAGAACGGGGCGAGGCGTATACCAAAAAGGATGAAGTGCTTACTAAGCTCCGCATGTTGGTGAGGCCGAAACAATGGCGAATCGTTGGCATTGATGAGGTCGTGGTAATCTGTGTCACTATGTCGGATGTGCGTGGAGGGTATGCCAGAGTGAGACTCGGAGGAACCCCAGTCCGAGTCAGAGCCATTTCAATTGAAGCTCTGCACGGATGTCGATATCGATAGCATTGAGGAGGGGGAAGCTAAACCTCTCGGGAAATTGCACCATGGGCTGTGACAGTGTGGGGTTGAGGTGGAAGGATGTACAAACGTGAGGCTCATGAACAAACAAAAAGGCTGCCAAATCCACGCGTCGGGGGCGCAGAGACGACCGAGGATGGTGGTGGTGAGTTGGATCCGTGTACGAAGGAAAGTATATGCGCCTGCCAGTGGGAATCGGAGTAGGAGTGAACGGCGTTCATTGCAAAAGACGTGGGGCATCCGCAGGAGGATAAGGAAGTAAGGGAGGGGGGCTTGAGGAAATACGAGGGGAAAACACCCCCTCCGTTGGCGAGGCTGCCGAGAGACCCAAAAGCAGGGTCATGACCAGTAGTTCACTTCGCCGGGTCCCAGGGAACATGCTGGAATGACAACCACAACTACTTCAGGAACCAGTACTGTGATTGCAAGGGGAAAGATTATCGAGAAGATACCGGAAGAGGAACGTAGGCAGCGCCTAGGCCACGAATGGAGGCACGGAGACAGATCAGATTGCTTAACTTTTATACGTAATCGTGGACTTAGGGCACCCATAAAAGGATATATTTACCCTGTCAAAGAGAGCACTGCCCCCATGCCAGTGCTTAGCACTCCTCACTCTCTCACTGCGCTCTCTCACTCTCACTGCACCCTCCCATATCCCTGCAATGTATCCCCCGACAACTGAGCTGGCATCTCCTAGAAAAATATTTCTCGATGCCTTAAATTCATACCGGAAGCAAACAACGATTGACATTTCGGAGCATCCTCTACTCCCCAAGTTGCAAAATTGCAACACTGCCGACATGATTTCCACGCTAGGCGCTGCCTATGTTCCTCTTCCGGTATCCTTCAGTTTCATCATCCACTAATCATCCTTTACCGAACTCCCACTGCGTGTTTTACCACATTTGTGATCTAAATTCTATTTTTTTCTGAGCCCGACTGTCGGTCGTAGCAGCCCTAGAGCTAGAGAATTTCATTTAAAGCTGGTACGGTATGCGGTAAGTTTACAGAACCTACATTACAGTGCCCCCTCCCCCCACTACTATAGTAGTACCCTCCTGCGAAGTCAGTATAGCCTCCAAGCACCTGTAGATGGCTGATTCTCGGATACAACAAGCCAATGAACCTTTGGGACACGAAACTCCTCCGAGTCCTCGTTCCATCCCGCACACCCACTGTGATCACATACAAGGGAATCTTAGGGTCAGTGTTCATCGAGTCGGACATCGACCATATGACACACTACTCATTGCAAGTGCCATATCTCTGCCTCGTCATTTAGATCCAGCCTGCTGCCGGAAATGACCAATTTGGAGACCCCTTGGCTAATATACCTCCCCTACCAGTAGTCGGCGAGAATGTTGCTATGCAGGGATACCCACAAGACCTGCGCTATATTGACGTAGTGCATCATGACCGTGACATGCCAGCGCAAGTGGGGTACTATTACCGTCCACAACCAGTGAGTAAGACCCATTTAAGCGACGTCTAGCGTCCTTTTCACTGTTGACCCACCCGGGCTCACTTCCACAGGATCCTTCGGTCCCATACGTGTATCACTGGCACGATGCAGGAGTTGTTCAAGATATCCCTGTGCAGCCCCAAGCCATCCAAGTTCAAGTTGGCCCTGCCAGCGTACGTCCCATCTCCGTTTTTAAAAAAACTCGACATACCCACAGTATCTCCTGCAGGAAATTCAAGGACACCCTGACAACCACTTTCAATTTGACTATGGTCCTCAGCTTCTAGTACCAGGTCCCGCTAGAGCTGAACTTCCTGATCCGTGGGCTCAAAATGCCCCTGTCCGTGACTATCCACCTGCCGAAGATCTCGGGCGCCTTGCTCGTCACTACTTGGACCACCCCAACTCGGAGGTGACGCAGGTCGATAGCATGGTTCGTATAGAGCCGGGTCACGCTCATCGATACAAGGTGGTAATTACACTCGAAATTCCCGATGTTCTCTGAGCCTTCGGTCTTCATCCTAACCTTTCCAAGATACTAAATTTGTACGTTTACTAGAACGGTGTGTGCGTCGTAGTGATGGCGGTGTAGGTACCTTCGCCCAGTATGTAGGTCTCGTCTTCGCTTGTGAGTGTCCTTTCCCTCTTCGCTCCAATTTTGTTTCGATCGGAATACGTGGTTCATAGATTTGAGGATATTGGTAGTACTTATCGTGTCGTTGCTAAATTCTCTCTTCGAATTGAAGTGATCCCCACACTTTACTCTCTGTCGAGTGGTGAAATTCACAGATAGTATTGATAACAGAGTGTCAGCGAAGCGAGAACTTGTCTCCGTTATAATAGCGATGCTCAAAGTTGCTGTAGATGTGCAACCCGTATATCTGCAGATGCCCGACAAATAGCGTGATCAACGTGGCGCGGTACACTGCCCATGGCCAATGTTTGAAATAATGAATTGGAACTTTATCGCGATGGCCTTTCTAGATGCACCTATCTACCAGCGAGAGGCATGCTCTTCTTGGTAGTTACTTGTAGTACTTTGGGATCTCAATATGTCTTCGATCCGCTGCTTGCGCCCCACCAAATGTGTCGCCTCTGCCGCACACCGGCTTTCGTTCATCAGTATTAGTGACCCGGTTGTCATTTAACAATTCCGGTGACGATATTAGTATCGATCGTCACCTCCGAATCCCGATCATCTTTCGACCGCACTCCTCGACAGGCAATCTCACTAGCCAAGGTGGTGGGTCCAAGAAGCTGTTTCAAAGCTCGCCCTTTTCGCCTTCAAGTGTACCTTGGTTGTGGTGGACAGACACCGTGGTAATCGCACGATGACTGGCAGGATGGACCCTACGTATATTCACCGATGTAATGACTCATCGACCTTAGCATCGGGACCTACCATAGTGGCGTTTGGTGGAGGAGCCAGGGCATATTCTCGATAGCTATAACGATGAGCGAGGGAACGCATTATCTTACTCACTTCTTGGTGGGACGTACTCGTTCCGCCTATGAATTTTTCTAGACCAGCTGAGGTGACTCGGATGTCTCCGAAACACCAAGCGCCCGTCCACGCTCTGCTCAATTGTCGCAATTTAATCTACAACGCATCAGCACACCCTTGCCACGTTTGCTGCCACATCATTGCGAGTCCAGAAGGACCTCCCCTTTCGAGCGTTTCGAGCATGGATCTAAAAAGACTTGAGCAGAGTTACCCACAGCCAATAAAGCTACAAGTTTTTTTTTATCAAGTCAGCATTTAGATTTTCGCGACACCTATCAACGAGGAAGACGCAATCTCCGTATTTACAGGATTGGCGTACAGCTCATGGAATAAGACTACGCAACAATCAACGGAAGCGTAACGGCAGCATCCGGTAAACCCCGTGAATAAGTGCTTGAACGACCTGTGAGGCCATGTGAGGGCTGGGAGCTGGGAGTTCCCTAGAGTTCCCTGAGCCCATTTATCCTCGAAAATTCTTAATTTGGACAATTTCCCCCACGTGCAATGGTCATGTGGAACATAAGGAGTTGTGAGGGAGATACCCGATTGTACTTCGCACGAGCGTGCATGTGAAAGGGTTATCTGGATCCCGATTCTCGAGTCTTTATACCTTGCGGGACTTTTCGGTCAATGAATACAACCTGGACAAGGGGCCGCGCCTTGCGCGAATTAAAGACTGAACTCAACACCATTATAATACGCGGATTCAGCTTGTTGCTACCTATGACTGCATGCACCAAATCGCTATCTAACTCGGTGCGACTCGGTAGCCAGCAATTGTATGTTGTAAGAGTAAATGTAGTTTTGGACGCTGTCTGATGATGGATGTACAGTAACTGCATCAGAAATGTGAACATGCAGTATGGGGTGAGACAAGAGTCCTCGAGTCGGAGTGGGAATTGAAGCAGCTATCTTGTGCTTAGCATGAATGAGACATAATCCGTATTCTATCTGACTGAAATGTCACTCCCCACACTGGAAGGGGAAGGGAGGATGCATAGGGATGAGAAAAGATAACGCACCACTGGGCTACTATGGGTGACTACCATTTGGAGGGCCATGAGAGGTCAAGGCCAACATAAAGGGCATATACGCAGGCGACGACTGGCTACACTGGCATGAACATACCTGCCTCAGTGGCACATGCAGGATAAGCCAAGCAATTTGAAGGAATGAGGTGATTGTAAATTGTTGGTGATGAGGTTGAGGTAAGGTGTAACATCAAGCACCATTATGCTGGCAGTGTATGGTGGGTAAGCCAGCCTGAGAGTAGACTCGGATGATGGCATTGATGGGGCCTATCGACGAGGGAGGAACTCGATGGATTGCGACCACTGATACATGTGATGCACGGAAAATACACTTTGGGCCGCTGGGAAACTGGGGGGAAAGGGGAGCGTCGGACTGGGGAAAAGGGAGCATCGGAAAAGGGCTGCATCGGAAGAGAAAGGCGCAAATAGTGCCAAATGACACGAGCTCGAAGCGCGGCCGCGCCTTGACAGAAAACACCTTGACAGGAATCACCTTGGCAGAAATTACCAGCCTCGAGGCGGCGTCACCGTGCCAATATTTCAAACACCCCTTAAGAGGACGAACTATGGTGGATCATCACCATAGGTCTTGTCCAAATGGCAATTGTTAAAGACAATTCTGTGATGTGAGCAGTCTAGCGCCAGAGAGTTCTATTAAAGCTGTCAGTGGTATGCGGTAGACTTAAAGAATTCACAGCTCCCCCCTACTTGTGAACCCAATATAGCTTCCAAGCACTCGTAGATGGCTTATTATCAGATACAAAAAGCCAATGAACCTTTGGGACACGATGTCTCTCCGGATCCTCCTCGTTCCATTCCGCGCACTCTCCATGATCGCACACAGGAGAATCATAGGGTTAGCGTTCATCAATCACATCTAGACACACTACTCATTGCAAATCCCATACCTCTGCGTCGTCATTTAGATCCAGCCTGCTCCCGGGAATAACCAATTTGGTGACCCCCTGGCGAATATACCTCCCCTAGTCGGCAAAAATGTTGCTATGCAGGGACACCCCCAAGACCTGCACTATATTTACCAAGTGCATCACGACGTGCCAGTGCCAGTGGAGTACTATCACCATCCACAACCAGATGTGAGTACGACCCATCTCTGCCATTTCAACCTTCCTTTTCACTGATGACCCACCCTGTGCCCTCTTTCACAGGATCCTGCTGTCCCATACATGTATCATGATGCAAGAGTTGCTCAAGACATCCTGGTGCAGCCGCAAGCTATTCAATTTCAAGTTTCTCCAGTACGTTCCACCTTTTTTTTAAATGTATTAGTATGTACTCACAGCATCTCCTGCTACAGGAAATTCAAGGACACAACCACTTTCAGGTTGACTACGCTCCTCAGCTTCCAGTACCAGGTCCTGCCAGAGCTGAACTTCCTGACCCTTGGGCTTACGATGCCCCTGTCCGTGACTATCCCCCGGCGGATAATCTCAGACGCCTTGCTCGCCGCTACTTAGACCACCCTGATTCGCAGGTCGATATGGTTCGCATGGAACCGGGTCACGCTGGTCGATTCAAGGTGGTAATTACTCTCGACATGGCCGATTTTCTTTGAGCAATCGTTTCTCTAATTCTCGTTGTAACCTTACCTTGAAGTTCTAAAATTGTACCTTACTTGAGTGGTCTGCGTGTCGTTGTGGTGATGGGTACCGTCTTAGCTTTGTGAGGGTTTGTTCCCTCTTTGTTCCAAAATGTTTTTTTCAATCTAAATGTGCGTTTCCTACACGTTGTGTCGAATGACGACACTTGAGAATAGTCCCCTCGAATAAAGAAGGGAAGGCAATACTGTAGCCAGTTGGCAGAAGCAGCAAATCAAACATAATTTCAAGTCTGCGACGCTCTGATCAAACTGCCTAGTTATCGCCTCGTGGCCCACCACCTCCCTTCGGCGCGTTGTTCAACTGTTCTACACGTGCGACTCCACGAAAACTGTAAAAAATGATGGTTGAACGTCTCGCTGTTGACTAACCAAAAAATATTTCCCGACGGAACCCTTGCAAGATTTTGTTTGCTGAATTGTGCATGGCCGCTCGTTGACTTGGCCGTCCGGAGTCCCCAAGCAACCGTTATACATATGATCCACATCAGGAAAACTCGAAATGTATTGGCACCATTAGCGCTTACTTACACGTCTTAACCCATGCTTAAACCAGTTAGCTTACTTTTGGTTAAGCGGCCTAACTAAGTTAATAAGCGCTAATAAGCGGTAAGCACGACTAAGTAGATTTTGTTATGACTAAGAACTGGTCTAAGTAAAGTTTAATCACGCTAAGCAATTTGAAAAAAGTTAAGCAAGTCAATGGGTTTTAAGGATGCTAAGCAGACAGAAATGGTTCAACTAAAGTCTGAAAAATATGTGAAGTCATGCAAGTCGCGAAAATTTCGCTAAGTCGTTCCGGTGCACCAATCACGTGCGTGTTGTTGTTTATTCTTGTTGGCACGATGTTGATTTTCGTGCTCATGTGGCGTCCTTCCGTCCCTCCCTCTGTCCCCCTCTGTCGCGTCGCTGTCTACTTGTTGTGGGCTCTGTTGTCGCCACCACCGCTCCCCATCTGGTGCCGCCACACGTCTCCGCATCCCGCCCCAACGCGTCCCACTGCTGCCTCCTCTGCCCCCTCCCTTCTCTCTCTCTGCTGCCGCATCCTCCTCTGCCTCCTGCACCTGCACCACTTTCGCCTCCTCCACATCGGCGCATCCTCCTGGACCCACTGGCACTGCAGGGCGGTCCACGCTGTCATGCCGCCTGTGCTGACGCCTTCTGTTTCTCCTCCCCGGTATGTTGTCACACTACTTGCCCTGCCCCAACGTTTCCTGACTCTTCTTCTCTTTCTCTCTCTCTGCCTGCTCCGCATCCGCCGCCTCTACCGCCTATGCCGCTTCCTGCGCCCCCTCCTGCGCCGCCGCCTCCCCTGCCTGCACCACCCCCTCCTGCGCCATTTCCGTCCCTTCTGCTTCCTCCGCCTCCTTCCTCTGCCTCTGCCGCGTCCTCCTCTGCCTCCTGCACCTGCACCGCTTTCGCCTCCTCTGCATCGGCGCATCCTCCTGGACCCTGGCACCGCAGGGCGGTCCACACTGTCACGCCGCCTGTGTCGACGCCTTCGGCCCCTCCTCCCCGGTATGTTGTCACGCTACTTGCCCCGCCCAACGTCTCCTGACTCTTCTTTCCCCTCTCTGTCTCTGCGTCCTGTTCCTCCTCTGCCTGCTCCGCCTATGCCGTTTCCTGCGCCGCCGCCTCCCCCGCCTGCACCTCCTCCTGCGCCACTTCTGTCCCTTCTGCCGCTGCCTTCGCACATCCTGGGCCTCCCGCGCGCCCCGCATCTCCCGGCCCTCTTGGGTATCCTGTGCTTCCCGTGCCTCTCTGCACTGCCGCCTCCCCCGCCTGCACAACCTCCTCCTGCGCCACTTCCGACCGTTCCGCCGTTTCCTCCGCATCCCCTGGACCTCCCGCGCCCCCCGCATCTCCTGGCCCTCTTGGGCACCTCTACGGCCATCGCGCCGCAACTGCGATGTGGATCAAACCATGCTTTCTCAATGCACGAGCAAATAGCCATACATGTGGGACCGGCCGAGCGCAATGATGACGGGACATGTGGTGGATGAGGCGGGTGATGGTAGGTGGGGCAGAGGTGGAACCAGGTGAAGAAGCAGAAGAGGAAGGGCTGTGCTTATCATCTCTTCATAATGCTTGCCCATGATTGTTTGCTGGTATGACATTGATGTAGTAATAGTGATAATACAGTTTGTTAGTGCATAATGCTTGTGGAATGGCAATGTTGCCTCTACTGTGTGCCCCATTTCAGTGATGACCATTATAGGCCGCTTTACACCCTTATTGGTTCATTCTTAACCTGCTTAAACCTGCTTAAAACCATTGCCTCAAGCACACTTAAGCACGTTTAATAGGAAGGATCTGATTAAATCAATAAAATTTTGCTTGCGTCAATTAACATTTTACTTAAACAAATAGTTCCTTGAACCTTATTAAACTGGTGTTTAAGCGACGTTAAGCGGGTTTAAGGACGTTTAAGGGCCTGTCAATTAATTTCGACTTTTCCTGATGCATGGCCAGAACCTCACCCAAGTACATTAGATCTTATCCAGGATGGACAACTTGAAGTCTACTAACAGGGTGGCAAGATGCTGCTAAAGACGAACGCGGACGAGGCTACCAAAGCTATACACTTTCCCCGCCTAATAAAGACGGACGGAAGCAATAAAGATACGAGGCACGTACGATTCCCACGGTTATAAACTCCGACAACGACTGATCATGCTTCCCAACGTGTACGCTCCTTTGAATGTACTTCTAAATGATAATCGATAGCTAATCTACCGTCTCTGAAGGAGTCTTGGTTATGTGGGCCTTCCAACCGGCTCTTAATAGCTCCTTTGGATGCCCGGGCTGCGTATTACATCCCTTGTTCGCTCGCAAAAAGCCGCCAAGGACACAACCACTTTCAGGTTGATTATGCTCCTCAGCTTCTAGTTCCAGGTCCTGCCAGAGCTGAACATCCTAATCATTGGGCTTACGATGCCCCTGTCCGTGAGTACCCACCAGCGGATAATCTCAGACGCCTTGCTCGTCGCTACTTAGACCACCCTGATTCGCAGTCGACATGGTTCGCATCGAACCGGGTCATACTGGTCGATTCAAGGTGGTAATTACTCTCGACACGGGCGATCTTCTCTGAGCTATCGTCTCTCTAACTCGCATCGTAACCTTCCCACAACTTGAAACTCTAAATTTGTACCCTACTAGACAGGGTGAACATCCCGTGATGATTCGATGATGTGCTACTAGTTAGTAGGTACCTTCGTACAGTACATCAGTCTCGTCTTAGCTTTGTGAGGGTTCTTTACATCGTCATTCCAGAATTTTTTTCAATCCAAATGTGTTCCTAACTTACTATGAAGAGCCGAAAAAGAACCACTGCGAAAACGAAAAGAAAACCCGGCTGGGAGAGAACAGAGCGAGGCGTACTACCAAAAAAGGGATGTATGCTTACTAAGCCTCGCATGTTGGTTAGGCCGAAACGAAGGAGCGAAAAAAACAACAAAATGGGGAGGGACTCAGCATAAGCCAAGAAAACAACTTGAAGGGGTGGAGTGATGGTGAATCATTGGCATTGATAAGGTCGTGGTGATCTGTGTCAATATGTCGGATGTGCGTGGAGGGTATGCCAGGAGTGGGAGGGGCCCCAGTCAGAGCCATTTCGATAGAAGATCTGCACGGATGTCGGTATCGATAGCATTGAGAAGGGGGAAGCTATGCCTCGGGGGAAATTGCACTTTGAACTGTGACAGCGTGGGGTTGAGGTGGAAGGAAGAACGAACGTGAGGCTCATGAGCAAACAAAAAGGCCGCCAAATCCACGCGTCGGCGCGCAGAGACGACCGATGATGGTGCCACATGGTGGTGGTGAGTTGAATCCGTGTACTAAGGAGAGTAGATGAGCGCCTGGGCATCGGAGTAGAAGTGAATGGCGTTCATTGCAAAAGACGTGGGGAATCCGCAGGAGGATATGGAAGAAAGGGAGGGGGGCTTGAGGAAATACGGAAAACACCCCCTTTTCCCCGTTTGCGGGGCCCAAAAGCTGGGTCATGGCTACTAGTAGCTTACTTCGCCGGGTCCCAGGGAACATGCTGGAATGACAACCACCTTCAGGAACCAGTACCGTGATGGCTAAGGGGAAAGATTACCGAGAAGGATACCGGAAGAGGGATGTAGGCAGCGCCTAGCTCGAGAGCCGGCGCGGCGAGGCGAGGATTTCCAGCCAGGCGCGGCGAGGATGAAGAGGGGGCGTGGGTGGAAATCCTCGTTTCATCCTCGCCGCGCCTGGCTGGAAATCCTCGCCGCGCCGGCTCTCGAGCTAGGCGCTGCCTACATTCCTCTTCCGGTATCCTTCGTGTTGCGTAGTTTTGTTGGGATCGGCTGATATCTCATCCACTAACCATCCTTTACCGAACTCCCACTGGGTGTTTTACCACATTTGTGGTCTAATTTCTGTTGTTTTCTGGGCCAGACTGTCGGTCGTAGCACTGGCGGCCCTAGCGCTAGAGAATTTTATTTAAAGCTGGTACAGTATGCGGCAAGTCTACAGAACCTACATTACAGTGCCCCTTCCCCCTCACTACTATAGTAGTAGTACCCTCAGACTCCTGTGAAGCCAGTATAGCCTCCAAACACTCGTAGATGGCTTATTCTCAGATACAAAGAGCCAATGAACCTTTGGGATGCGATGTCTCTCCGGGTCCTCGCTCCATTCCGCGCACTCTCCATGATCACGCACAGGACAATCTTAGGGTCTGTGTTCATCAATCACATCCTAGACACACTACTCATTGCAAATGCCATACCTCTGCATCGACATTTAGATCCAGCCTGCTGCTGGCAATGACCATTTTGGTGACCCCTGGGCGAATATACCTCCCCTAGTCGGCGACGAAAATGTTGCTATGCAGGGACACCCACAAGACCCGCACTATATTTACCAAGTGCATCACGACATGCCAGTGCCAGTGGGGTACTATCACCGTCCACAACCAGGTGTGACCGTGTGAGTGGGACCCATTTCTGCCATTTCTACCTTCCTTCTTACCGATGACCCATCCCGGGCCCTCTGTCACAGGATCCTGGTGTCCCATATGCGTATCATGATGCACATCACAAAAAATATTTAACTATGATATTCCTAAATCATGCAAGTTCATATCTATCTAACAAGGTGACCTTGCCCTTAGAGTGAAATCATGACCTTATTTAGTTACAGGCAATATCCTAACTACCTAGTCTGATTGACTTTATCTATCATATCTATCAAAACAATAATGAACTTGGCAATCTGGTAATATCAGGGTAATCTTACAATATTTAGATGTCCTTAGGTACCTTGCTATATCATAGATATCATAGGTGTCATGCTCACCTTGTGGTATCATGCTCACCTTGTGGTGTCATGCTATATCATAGGTATCATAGGTACCTTGCTATATCATGGTGACCTGGCATGACCTATTTAGATAAGGTAATAAATAAATAATAAATAAATAATATCCATAGTAATGACTAATCATTTTTTATCTTAATTGCTAATTAACTTCTAATATACACTGCATATAAGTCCTTATTTAACTTATTTTATTATGATAAGTGATATTTAAGACCTCTTATACCATTTTTACTTAAGTTATCCAAGTAGCAGTTAGCTGAAATATATTTTTATTGAAAAGTGGCCATCTCAAGGATTGAACCAAAGACCTCTTAAACAAAATACTGTTAACCACTAAGCCATCTGATCTTGTCTACATAAACCCTGGATCTTCTATTTTAACACTAAGTTATTGTAGTATTAGATACTTAAGCTTATCTTACTTAAGCTTATATATCTAAGGATGATGTAAAGTTTCAGTTTAACATACTAGAAGCACCATGATATTAGGAATCTTGCATGATACCAAAGGTACCTAGCTAGGTACCTAAATGACCTTGGTCATCATGTGAGACTACAGTGCTCAAACTTACCTTGACTGACCATATGCATATAGGGGTAATATAAAGTTCCAGTTTAGCTTGCTAGAGCATTATGATATTGGCCAATCTCCCATGATATACCTAGATACCATGATATCTAGCTAGGTACCTAAATGACCTTGATCACCTTGCAAGATTATACTAGATCTTACAAGGTATTAACATGATCAGTTGATTACCTTAATAGGCAACTC
>QLPA01001510.1:0-53217 GCA_003313945.1 Lactifluus pinguis
CTAGAGTCGGGGTGTATGATTTGCCTATTGCATATTTGATGATAATCGATAATTTTTCATAAAATTTATAGTCGATGCAGGAATGTTTTCAATGGTCTTATATCGTCTTGTAGTTCAAACGTTCGAACCCCATATACCGAAAACTTGACAAACCACTATCGTTGAGCTTCGCCTTGCCGCGCCTTTCCACCTTCCGCAAATTAAAATTCTTTTACAGCTATCTGCAAAACCGTAGGCCACCCCAAAAAAATCATTTGTCCGCCTTTATTTGTACAAACATCCATTTTTGGCAAGGCCGACGCGTGATTAGACCCGGCCGATGCGTACGGATTAGACCCGACGCCGTCAGCATTACCAAAAGGATAGCACGAAATTTCCGGGAGTTTCCGGACGTGACTGGTGTGACTCGCCCATATATGGCAGTTTAAGTTAGTCATCAGTGTAGGCCTTTCCAATTCTGGCAGTGCTCAGATTTGTTGTCTTATGCAAGCAAGGTTGGGCCCGATTCCCGGGCCGAATAGATCAGCGGTTAGAACGTCTGACTACACTTTCCCATCTTGGGAGCGCTCTGGGTTCAAATACATGCCCAGGCAATATTTTTAACTCACATGTAGCGCACTTTATAGTACACAAAATGATCTATTTTGGAGAATTAATAGTGGATATATTCAATCCAGCAAAGTCAGAGAGCACATCACCCTTTTTTTGATTGAAATTTGTTATCAGAACCAGATCTGGTGATGAAGTGATGATTACATACGCGGGTTCTGAGATCTTATGTCATATCACGTTTGAAGAACTTTGTCACACAAGTCACACGCTCTAGTACAAATGACCACCCCTCGGGTCTAGTCCGGACGTGTCGGCATTACCAAAAATGGATGTTTGTACAAATAAAGGCGGACAAACGATTTTTTTGGGGTGGCCTACGGTTTTGCAGATAGCTGTAAAATAACTCTCATAGCCAGCACATTGGAACGTGAGATTTCATGTGCTACATGCTCCTTTTGCTCGTATTGAGTAAGTTATCTGTGATCTGTGATAAACGCTTCAACTGGCGACCCGTGAGAGATGAAAAAAAAAAAAAAACTTTCAAAATGCTAAAAAAAATTGATTTCAAGGTTCCAAGATCTTTACTTTTTGGACCTCTCAGTCGCCATGTTGCCGCAGTACGGGATTAATGCTACGATACAGTACACGATTGTCGCACGGACCCCCAAAGATCTGCTATACCATTATAAGGAAATTAGTAATTAGATACTCCTGAGGGACGTCATCGCCACGTGTCAAAGACTTGCCCGACTAACTTAACTGGCTTCAGTCTCGCCACTTTCAGTCATTTGCTTCTTGATCCCCGTCGGTTGGTTCGACGCATACGGTATTCACTGTACAGTAGCCCTGGATGGCGCTTTAAAAAGTACCTGATTACAGGCATGGGTACCTGTGATGGTAAGTTCACGCACACCCAAAAACTAAATTTTACAAAAAAAAAAAAAAAGTCGCTTGCTTCCAGCGCCTCGCCCCACCACCCGATTCATAGAAACCTCTTCTTTTTACGTCCTGGGTCGCCAGACAGTCTTTTGCACCCGGTGTACGTGCGTCGTACAACCCTCAAAAGTAACGCATTGCGCCGCAAATGCAACCCTGGGGCTTCGATGCATAATGATGTTTGAGAATTATGTGTGAGAGGTTTTATTGTGGCTGCGGTCTAGGGGCATGATCCCCGTGCTCGGTGAAAGCGAGCGTCGAACGGGTCGCGTCAACTTCCGAGAAGCTTACACTGCCGGGGAATCGTTCGCCAATTTCTATAAGGTCCCACGGATAAATAGAGTTTGTAAAATCTCCAATCATCAAGGGCAATAAACTGATCTCGAACGGACGCGGAGTGGCGCATTGAACAAATAGGGTCCCACACATCTGATGTCCAACGGCAGACCCCCGTTTTTTTCTCAGGAATTTGTCCTCTGTATGAGATACTCAGAGATAGGATACCTCGTGCTAAAATTTCATCCGTGACAACGCTCAATTTGGCTCACTGACCCACTGGTACCGAACTTTTCAAATAACACACTATTGAATGTGTTGAATGTCATACGTACCCGTCAGCACTATTGGGCGTCAAGGTCGCGCTTAGCTAAACGATGGGGGGTCTGGATACCAAAATCATGACGGTCCCCAGAATTCACAGAACTCAATACTTTAATTTTGACTCGCACAAAGCCGGAAAGTAAATGAGATGACGCTAAGTTCCACTCGCTCAGTCGGCCATTTTTCGCCATGGCCCATCGCCGTGCTGTATCCGCACATAGTATAGTACGTCTGTCACCCTGACAGCGGATGATGTTTTTGGAACACATGGAGGTTGTCGCAGAATAGCTCCATCGGTCGCTAGAGCCAGCCTTGCACGGTTTACTGTGACCGAGTGCCAGAGCTAACCAGCGCTGACCCCGTTCAAAGGATTCGATGGGAACAATGGGGTTACGTTCGCGTCCGTTGGTCGGATGGCTGCCAGAGGACAGCAGCAGATAAGAAACAATGTCAATGATGAGGGGTGAACCGTTTTGGTGGATGAAGTGGTCGTTTCAAACTGACCGCTCTGTGTGCCGTGCTTTCGTCGTCAATTTATCACCTCTCGTACGCTGACTCAGTTACAGGTATTGGTGTGCCGTTCGACCCTTGTTATGATACTAATTTCGAAAATTCATCTAGTTCGGCATGGACGCTACTGTAACGATGGCCCGGAGAGCCGTGGGAGTGATTGTCCCAGTGAGGTGGTTCTCCTTGTTCTCCATCCATCGATGAGTGGCACTCCAGCACGGGATTCATCGGCTCGGATCACGGGGACGAATTGGACCTCACAGCCTCATGCGCACAGGCTTCCATTGTATCCCGGAACCGGGGCACCGTGACCACCCTTCATGTACCCATATTGTTATTAGAGCCTCCTCTGAGGTAGTCTATGAAACTGTTGGCACCGACTTTGAACAACAATGTTACCCAACAGAGTCTAGTCTCGGGACGTTCGGAGGTCGACTGCCAGTCTCATGACCCCCGGATCGCCCCCGAACACCTACGCCCTCGCCTTTTTCACCTCTATTGTTGCCTTCGCCTTGTCCCAGTGCAATTGAACATTCATACACCCGCTTACCCATATCCGTCCGTACATTAACCTCTATAGTAGTTATTGTCAGCTTTGGTGACACCATCCCCGTAATTACGCGAACAACAAACAAGAAATCTAGTGACCGAGTTGTAAAGATAGCTTGGATGTGCGAAAGGAAGAGTAGAAGGTACATGCGTGCGCAGATATGCTACAATTGACAGATGTGCGAAAGGGGGTGATAGCAAAAGAGAAATTGCGATACAAGGTGGAAACGTGCTTGTGCTAGGGGAACTCAGCGGCACCTGCTTCGGCATCGTCCAGCAGGTCCCACTCGTCTTCCTCAGGTATGTGGCTCCGGTTCTTGTGTGTCCCCACAGCGCGTGGTCGCGCCGGACGTGGCCGCGATGTTGGAGTGGCGGCGGTGGCCTGGAGTAGCTGTGCAAAATCCAAGGGGAAGCTAGGCGGCGTGGGTGGCGGAAGTAACGGGTGTGTTTGATGAGAACGACTGCGTGAATAATCAGCGCTTAATTCACATAGGGACAAGAAGGGCAAGCAGACCGGCCGAGGTCCGCGGAGCAACAAACAGCGCAGAGATTAAGAAGGACATCGCCGGCCTGAGAAAGAGGAATCTCAACGGCCTGCGTGTAGGCGAGATAGCAGACGTTGTACAGGAGCATCGCATATGCCGTAGTAAAAGAGGACGATGGGGTAGGTGGGGGCTGGGCCTCTATGTACGAATCGGATGTCGACTGAGCCAGTGCAGTAGGAGCATCAGCAATCGGTGCTGGAGATGACGCAGAAACGTGGAGGCAATGCTCAGATGTCCACCTATTGGATCAGTCAGGAAACGTCGTGTCAAAGAGAGAGAGAAATTCAGGTGACAGCAAAGATTTGGACGCCTGCTTACTTTGCCCAACTACCAGATTCTGTCCCTTTGATTGAGCGGATCCAAGGTTGTCCGACACCAAGCTTCCGCCCCGTCCATGTAATCTCGAATGGCAGGCGGACACCAAGGTAGAAGGTGAGAAGACCTATGAAATGGAGGGTGTGTGTTATGACGGTGTTGATATGGTCGGGAGGGTATCCTGTTTAACAGTAAGCATAGAAATAAAAGACGAAAAATAGTAATAAAAGCTGTACGTCGAATGTCCCCAGGTACGGGTAAGACAAGGTCACCAATTGTCCATTCGCCTTTGGTACCTGCCTTGCCACCGATTGGTGGGCGGCCGCCAACCTCGACTATATTGAACACCTCCACGAGCTCCGAAACAAGACCACTACGCGCACGTGCGATCGTCTCGGCACGGGTGTTGAGCTGAACAGTTTCGCGGGCAATGAGAGGATCTAGAGGGACAGGTGGAAGAAGCTTTGCCTGAGAGAGCGTCCTTCGCCGTGTTGCAAGGTTTTCACGTATAGCCCGAAGACGTTGTCTGGCTACGAAGGTCGTTACGACGCAAAAAGAGTGAGGGAACCGCAGGACTCACTTTTTTCGTTCTCCTTGCGCAACTTCACGAGTCCCTCGCTCACTTCGTCGAGCCTCTCTTGAGCGGATGAAAGGTCGGCGCGCCGTATGCGAGAACCGGTTATGGTGTCAATTGAGGCGACAACCTTGCGTACTTGTTCATCGCGATCAGCAGTAGCGTGCTGTATCTGCAAGCGAAAGTCGCGTATACTGAGGGCGGTTGATGAGCTGGATTGAGGACCTCAACTTTTGACGCGACCTACTGTGTTCTAATACAATTCTTGCAATAGAACTGCCGCTGTCTCGACTCGCAGTTTTGGCACTCCATTGCATAGTGATGATGGTGACTGGTTGATGGAACGTCTCCGAGTCCAAGCGCGCTCGGTCAGGTTGTCTCTGTCCGAGTCACCGTTGTTGGCGGTGCTCACGTATTACTCACGTGCTTCGCGTGATTGGGACACTGGCACTCGTTGTATTCTCACTCTCACACGGCCAGCAGAGTCATGGTGATTGTCCTCTCAGAAAAGCAAAATAACGATAACTGAAATTTTAAGGCAGGCATCAACCAGTACAATACCTCTCGCTTCGTCGCAGACAACCTCGGCATCAGCGCCACCTTCAATAACAACTATCCCAACATCACCAGAACTTGAACAGACGCTCGCGCTCCTCTCCTCTCACAGATCTGTTCTTGGATATCTTTTACTTTCGCGGGGTCAACCAGTCAGCATAATCAGACACTCCGGCGTAGTATTTGAGGGCGACCATGGAAAGAAATATGCCACCGCTGTCGGGAAGATCATCGAAGGTGTTCAGAGTGCGCTGGAAGAAGTCAGCGGTGAAGTGAATGAGGGAGTATGTTCGGTTATCTCTGCGTCGCGCGCGTCTCCACTGAGACATGATTCAGGATGAAGTTCGGTTCATGCGCATACGAACCAAACGCCACGAGATCATGATATCCCCAGGTGAGACGTTATCGCTATGGGAGGCCTCTCTCGGCTCATTTGCTGCTCGTAGACAAGCGATATCTGCTGGCCGTGTTGCATGACCCAACTACATGAAGCTTTCTTCCATCATGCTACTTTGTTGACGCTTTGCACGTGTCATCATATTCTACCTCCGATGTCGTCGTATGTCGCTGGTTCATACGAACAAAGTTTTTAGCATCCTCCCCATATGACTGAGGTGGTTCAGCACGTCACAGGGTTGATGTCTAGTATGACCCGTTTTTAATGATACCTGGGGTTCGCCCTCCCCCGCGTGTATCTAACGGATATTGTCATGTCGTCCAAATAAGACCGGTTGTCGCAGGTCATGAAGTACCGAAAATAGTGCCCCTTTCGCAATCCCGAGCGCGAGGATCTGATATCGGATGGCTATTAAGTGACCTTGAGGCTTTGCGGTGTACACCTTAACCCCCCCCCCCGTGATCTGAACAAATTTAGGTTCGCCCTTTTTGGGTTCCTTGCATATGGTAAAGGTCTGGAAAGCTCTCAGTTCTCCGATCAAGGTTGGGGGCGGGTCATAAGTGCCTAAGTGAGTGAACCAACGTCTCGCCCTTTTGCTGCAGTGGTGCCCGAAATCGGCCGAGGCGCTCCTGACGTGGCTTATTTCTGACGAAAGGGAGACAAAGCTCCATGAATAGTAGCATTTTAATTTAGGCATTCGCCCCATTTTGGTGTGGGGGGGTGTCATCTCCGAGGCCCCGGTGCACAAAAGAAGGGCACAAGGAGAGCCGCGGTGACAAGCCGGGTGTATTGAATATCAGAGTGGGACCATGTCAGTGTCCACTGGCAATAGCAAGCTAGACTCTTCAGCAAAGCGAAACAGGGCGGTCATCCATCAATCCTTCATTCACGCCAAACGTTTTTACTCCTTAGCTCGGATGCCCAGTTTAGGTGATCTACTGATGTGACCTGTTTCCTGTCACATCAATTCTGGTCTAAAGTTATCGGTTCCTGAACGTGACAGATCTCCCTTTTTTTTTTTTTTTTCAAGGCAAACTAAGAGCTCAATTTTTTTCATTCCATCCACCAAAACAAGAAGCTGGTATTGCGCGCTGTTACCCGGGCGCTACATCATCTATAACGATTCCCACCTCCAAAGGTTGATTTTTTTTATTTGATTATTTTTACGCGTTTCACGGTCGTGAAGGGCTAAGGAAGCCTTCAGCGCCGCCATGCTGTAGCTTTTCATCTTTGTTTGTTTGTTTGGTCATGTCTCATGTCTCACCTGTCTTGTCATCGGCGTTGATCATTTGGTTTGCCAAGTTCCAGGTGCTAGTGCACCTGACACTTGCGAGCGATCGGCAACCCAAAAATGTATAAACCTGCCCGACAGTTTTCACCGGCCGGGCCCGGAAGGAGGATCATCGAGGAACGAATCATCATCGCCGTCAGAAGTTTTTCTTCCCTTCAGTGTGAACACATTGTCATATTCATATCACTCGTCTCGTAACACGAATGGATAATGAACGGGCAATTCCACCCTATCAAACACAAAAAAAAAAGTGATCACCTGCAGGGTTGACATGAGCCAATGCTGCGTTCGGAAGGCAAGATGGGGACTAGGAGGGAACGAAGGCCTGGCGCCCAATCCACCACCTCATCTCGATTGTCCGCCCCGTATTTTTTGATCTAGATCCGTACCTCTGAACAACTCTGTGGAATATGAGCTGGTGGAACACAATTGATTCGATCCCCTTCAAGTAACTCACCTCGGTTGTGGCTACCAAGTGACCCATCATGTCATCTTTATAGTCCCCCCCCCTCCATCAAGCTCCCCTTCTTCGTTCTTCGTCCCCCCCCCTCCCTCCCATCTCACTTGCGTTTAAATAACCCAAGTGTGCTCTTGCCACACATCACCACGTCACACCACAGGCACGTTACTTGGTTCGGTGTACCCCATGTCCCGCGCCCCTTCAATGTTCGGGACGTTTGCCATCACCGACGATGGCAGCGGGGAACTCTATCGTGGTGTTGATACTCTTCACCAGCAGTATGAAACCCGTATGGCCACCCTTTCCCCTTCATGAATCACCATTGAAATTTATAGGATGCACCCCTACTATGGAGGACATCGTGTCCGAGTTGAACGATGATGGTTTAGTCCACCTCCCTGCCCCAAGCGCGCGCCCTGCATTCTCACCCACTCTCGACACTTCCATTTCACCTACGTTCTCGAATTTCTCACCGTCCACTTCTAGTGGCTATTCTATCCCATCTCCCGATTCAGTCGGCACCCCGTCCGATCCTGACGACGCCTGGAACCTCATTCCCTACAATGTCTCTTGGGGTCATGAATACGAAGAATACCGTGCCGGGATACTGCCGGGTCCCGAGGGAGATTGTATTTTCTTGCGCTCTCCCACACCTTTGCGCAACCAACGCGCTTCAGAAGCTTGCAAAAAATGCCGTGAGCGCAAGGCAAAGGTCTGTCCTGATCTCGTTTCCCTCACTCGTCTCAGTTGCTTAGGGTCACTCCTGCAGTGTACCGGAACTCGCCCTTCGTGTGCTCGTTGTGCCTCGCGGGATTACCTCTGTGAATACGCATCTGAAGTCGCCCCCGAGCCTGCAAGTTCTACGAAAGCTCGGCGGCCACGCCGCGAGGTCCGAGAGCCGCCGGCCAAGGATGCTATCCACCCCTCCCCTCCTACCCATTCCATCAAGGCAGAGATGCCTGAATTTCTGTCACTTCAATATCCCGATCATACGAGCCCATACTGGGAGGGCTCCACCCCAAGCGATGACTGTTCGATAGAAGAGCCATGGCAGTTTCACGGTGGCATGCTCCCAGACTCGGCCGCTGCTGGTCATTCCCTTGCAGGACAACCATCCATCGCTGCCCCGCATCCGGTCCGACATCATCACCCTCAGCCGCTTATGGTGCCGCAGCCTGCGCATGGCGGTGGCGCGCAGGCAGGTGGGGTACATGCGCAGATCCAGATTCCCATGTTGCCACACTTTGGCATGCCAAATCAACGCCTCATGGAACACGAGGTGTACGTGCAGCCTGGTGTCAAATATGAACAAAGCCCGGTTTTTGAACCTCATTCATACGATTCGTGAGTTTTCCCTACTCTTCAAAATGCCTTTCGGCTGCTCATCGAAGATCCTTTCGGCGGTAGTACTGTATACCATGCGGGGCATGACTACAGCATTTCTATGCAACCCCTGGACGCAGAATTTGATGCAGGCGGATTCCCCGTGCATGCACCGGCAACTAAATTAACATACACTGGGTTTGTTCCTCAGTACGTCAACTACTTGCACAGCCCATGAACATGGAATACCATCGTGTCCAACGATGCGACTGACCCGGCGTGTTTCTATCGCACCAACCTGGGATCCTCGTGTCTCGTTTCAATCAACGTCTCATCTCGATCATTTAACATCAAACCTCTCCTTGTCCTGTCCCTTTCTTCATTCCTGTTTATTTACCCATCGCTATCGCATTTTCTTCAAAACTTTTTCGCCCACTTGTCGCCTTGCAGTGTGGCTTGTATACTTTTGCTTTCTTTGTTCGTATTTGCAAACCTACGTGTAAGGGTTCAATTAGTGGGAAGTAAAGTAGCAATGCAAGTTATCATTATGTTTCGTATCAGAGCTATAACAGGGTCTTCTTGACTTCTTTCCCACAGCTAAATCGAAAACGGGAACGCGTCTCCGGGAGATTGGTAAGTTGATGACTCTGTACTGACAGTGGGTGGCAGCCATTCGGAACGTGCTGCGCGCTCATCAGATGCTCACAAGCATTCTATTCGCAAACCACCTCAAAAGGCCGCGAGGATCGCAAGTGGTGCAAAACGCAAAGGGTTTATATCGGTGCGCAGTTCCGGGTCATCTGCCGAGTGGGTGGCGTAGCCGAGCGCGGGCAGGCCTGGGTCCCAACCTCACGAGTGGCAGTTTACTAGGTTTTCCCCGTTCGGCATTTGCAGTCCTTATTTCTGACCGCGTGTGGATCAAAAGAGTTGGAAGATGGCTAGGGCTAGCAAATAGCCGCGTCCCACCCTCTCCCCCCGAAACATACATTACGTGATCGAGGGAAACGCTCGGACCGCCATTAACTTTGAATCTGAATGACGACTGAGAAACATAAAGTTGAGGGGAGAGGGTTGTGAGTATACCTTGTGCAGAAAATGGCACGGCGCAATCGATGCATCCAAAAGCTCAATGTGGTAGGTGTGCCTGATTGGGTTTCGGGGGCGAAAATGCAAAGCTCTCACTGACGAGGGCTTCGAGTTCGCAAGCTATTCTTGGTAAGTTATGAGTATGTCCCGCTTCTTTCCGCCACGGCGCTCGGTACAAGAGAGTTTTTCGGTTGGGCACTTCACATCACAACGGTTGCCGTTCCCCACTTGGGGTCTCGTGTGGGGTTCTTTCTACTACTGTAATAGATGCCACGTGGTCGCTTCCATTCATCGGAGGTTTAGAGGGTGGAGCGGTCTGGGGAAACCTAGAGGGCTATGACGTTTGGACCGTGGGTCTGGGTGAGCCGTTGTCGTTCCTGCCTTATGGTAAGGCAATATTCGCAGCTATCACACCGCGCTCTCCGCGGCGGGAGCACGTGTATCTGCTAGCTGTGTGTGTAGACACCACTCTGCGAAGCCCGAAATCGCACGGAAGATTCCCATGATTTGTGGATTACATGTTTGTCTCGTACTATGGTACCATTCTGTTGGACCAAGAGTAGATAATCGGGGATCCCCGCGCGCCAAGTTTTTCTTCACTGAGTCAAGACGGCACCCGTGTGTGCGGTCTGCTTGCAGTGCGATCAAACGCGGGGGCCCTGAGTTTAACTCACAAGAAACGAAGGCGTTTATTAATAATGTATTCCAGAACTTTATATAAAAGTGAGTCCTTCTCCTTATGCATGGTATCCCTTACTATGAGAATCATCTGACGTACACCAAGAGCAAGGGCACCCGGTTGACCGCAAGGCCCAGCTACCATCGCGACGTAAGATATGACAGCGCAAGGTTTTCTATGCACTCTTATTGCACATAGGTTGTGGCTTCCGGATAAGCCCGATGTATTTTCTTGCCAGCGGCCCATCATGCCCCATGACCAGATTGTCAAAAAATCTCAACTTTGATAAGACGTGAGAAGAATGGCTCTCCGGGTCTGAGATCTGAGATTTGAGTAAATTTGAGTGTTTGAGTCCGCCAGCGTGACTCGCTGGGGGGATACCTAGCGAAAGAGACTGTTGTTATCAGTCAGCACGACCTAAAACGAGCACTCTCATGTTGCGTATTTCTGCCGAGCGTGATGTGACATTAGCCATGGAGCCGAGAAAACTATAAGACGTTCATAAATTTCATCAGAGTGCCTGCTGCCGTACATGATGCCACTGCATTGGATCCGTAAAGGTCCCCCTAAAATTCCCAGAAAGGTACGTCAAGAGGGGCGCACCTTCGAAACCATGCGTCCACTGTGTAACCATGTATATTGCGCCGAGGAAACAATCTTGCGACTTCCACTGCCGAGGACGTGAATTGATGAAGTCATCCAACATTCAATGTTCACCGTGAGTCGCTGAGCCCCGTTGCTAGCCAAGCAGTTCCCTAGCCAAAGGGTGATATGCAGAAGTGGTGCCATCAACGTTAACCTACGTTCGCTTATCACCCGTGGGTAATTTTCCTTCGGAGACGCCACTTGGCCCGGAGAAACGGAAGCCCGTCGGCATTGACGCCGCAGGAATCAGGAGTGACCAGCAACGGTGCAGGCTCATCGGCGGAAAGCATGCTAGTCGTGGTCGTTCTTGTCCCCAGTAGAAAACAGGAAGCTACTAAAATCAGTCCCCGCATGAAGAAAGTACAGCGGACACTGCATTGTAGAAGTATCGGGGGTTCATATAGCGTCATGCAATCAATTGATTCTGCGTCGTGCCGGTGAATAACACTACCCTAGGCTAAGGAATATTAGGGTCGAAATAACCCGCCAGGAATGACTCCTCATTAATTCGTCGATGCCTGTGGTGGGTCCTTGAGAGGATTTTCCCTTCGAGCCTGGTTAAGGAGGTCGTCCAACCCCTTCTCCTTTACAGCTTTCTGACAAGTATCGTCGTATTCGTTGAGCGGTGATTTTACAATAAAACGACAAATTCGGCGTACTTGGACACAATCTCGGTAAGTTGCCCAAATTTTGCCGCACTTGCGTTCGTATTCTTCAGCCTTTTCCTTGGAATACTTTGAACGGCTTTCGGGGGAGGCAGAGGCAGAAACGGCGGGTTCAAGGTAACCTTCAAACCAAGAGTTAAAACAGGAATCATAATCCAGCTTTAACTGGGTGCAGCGTTCGTTAAGACTATGAGCCATGGTGGTTGGAAAGTCACAGTCAATTATCGGTGGCACCCGGCCCGCTCGTTCTCCCTCCACGCCATCCGCTCATCATCATGGTTCTCGTCCTTGTCATTGGTGACCTTCATATCCCCCACAGAACTCATGACCTACCGTCGAAGTTTAAAAAGCTTCTCGTCCCAGGAAAAATCCAGCAGATTCTTTGCACCGGCAACGTTTGCGACCGTGAAACTTACGACTATCTCAGGACTATCGCAGCTGACGTGCACGTTGTACGTGGCGATTACGACGACGTGAGTAGCTACACCCTAGCCCATCTCACCAATTAACCCAATCCCTAGTCCGTCACCTTCCCGCTCTCCATAATTGTGACCCACTCGCCCATACGAATAGGGGTAATCCATGGCCACCAGTGTGTTCCAACGGGAGATCTAGACTCTTTAAACTCCATTGCCAGGCAGATGGACGTTGACGTACTCATCTCTGGACACACTCACACGTATGGCTGACCATTAGCAAAGGGTCGATGGATTTAACTCACGACTATCAAAGGTTCCAAGCCATCGACCATGACGGTCGTTTCTTCGTGAATCCTGGATCAGCAACTGGTGCTTGGTCAAGTTTTTTTAATGGGTAAGTCGTCTGTTTTAAGCACCGGCATCATCATACGACAAATTACACATTCACCGTTTGTTTTTCTCAGTGACCCCACGCCTTCTTTCGCGCTCATGGACATCCAGGGCCCCGTGGTGGTGACATATGTTTACCAACTCATTGATGGTGAGGTTCGAGTTGAGAAGATTGAGTACCGGAAGGATGCGGAAGCTCTGAACGCTAGAGAACGAGAAGCGGCAGCTCCTCGCAGTACGGTCATGCCACAAAGCATACCGAGCGCAGCCGCTGCGCAGCAAAGTGCGTGGTAGATGTAAGTGTTTGTTAATTTCGCTGTGCCGTTGGCTGCTAATGGCCTCAGCTGCTGATAGATATTTCCGTACCTGTGGCGTCGTGTCAAGTAGCTCAGACAGGCGTCGTTATGACCGGAATCCGATACTTGTGCTTCCCATGAAGAGTGTTATGAGGGAATTACAAGTTCCTTCCCACCGCCAAATATAGTTGGTATCGAGAGACACCGTTTCTATGACATTCTGCCGCAGTTTGCAGTCCGCTGTGAGTCCCTGATCATATCATATTTTTTTACGTTTTTACGCGTCATTTATTATTCTGTGCTCCAAACCTTTCTAGTATCATGAGGGCTGATCATGAGCTAATCTTTGCAACGGTCGCGACCGGTTTGCGACTGACCCGTAGTCATTGTCCCATTTATTGTTTTTGGCTTGGACCACTCAAGGTCGTGCATGCCTGTTGTTCAGTTGTTGGTGCCATCCATTTTATGCCTGGTTGTGTTGTCCTTGAAGTAGCAGTCATCCTGTTTCTTGCTGCCCTACAAGAAAGAGTGTCGATTGAGTGATATGGGTGTATGGGCTAAGGGAGTGTTGCCTTCCTTCCTCATCATTTTGGACAGGAGCCCATCATATTCTCTCTGGTCTTCTGGTCTCATGTATTATGGCAATCGTCCCCCAAATGCCCCTTTCTCAACAGTTACGCTACTGCACGCATGTTCCACTTTTGTGATGCAGTGATAATTGTCTTTGAAACATATTATAATATTTGGTACGCTTTCCATTCGTCTAGCTTGAAGCCGTTCCGAGCTATTTTTCAACGAGCGTCTCTGGTGTCGGTTAACTCACGTAGGGCTAGACCATTTCAGCATTCTGATAACCCAACATCCGAGATGCGGTATCCTTTCTAGTATGACATCTAAGCTGTTTTCGAAGACTGCGTCAAGTTGGCGGCGTGGTGTTCCTCATCGAGCAGCAAAATGCGTGCTCTTTTTTTTTTAACTGTCTTTCTGGAGGCCTATGAGCGGACGTCGCTTTTGATAACAACGGTGAGTTCAGCTCTTCTTTCGCTAAATGTTTTGGTAGTTCACACTATGCGCCCTGACTGAAATCAACTCGGTTATATCTCGTTGTTGGAAATAGCAAGGCACTACGACGGGAGGTGGGGGTTGCGACGCGACGTCAACTCCGGCAGTCCCACTTTGATCTGTCGGGCAGGAGGCAATTCGCCCATTGCTGCAAATTTCACATGCAAATCTCAGACCCTTTCTTGAGTACATCCGGCCCAAGGTTGGGGCGAGCGATCGATCACTAATCGAGCTCATCCACTCGCAAAGGGCTGACCACTGGTATGTCTTGTCAAAAAATTTTGACCTTCGTCCGTTTTTGGATGTAGATACGAAGTAATTGCGACGTACCCACGACTAACATACGTACGTCTGTCCAAGCTTCTGCTTCTAGGCACCTCACATCATTTTTTTTTAGCCTTCAAACATGATCCGAGCGAGAAGCGGAACGCTCAGTCTCATAGAAGTGAGAATATCAGGGGTGTCATAATAAAAAGGGTATATGATAGTCGAAGAGTTACATTGGAGCCGCCTGTGGTAAGCCAAAAGTGTCAAGAGCCCGCTCGTTAATCGTTACGTTCAAGGCTATGCATCGCAGCGACTACATTGTCCTTCGAGGTAGCCGCACCCGCTTCATCTGCCGAAGCTCTCCCCAGATGAGGTCCACCGTGTTTGAGTTGTGTGGCGGCCCAGTTGACGTAACCCACCTTGCCGGTCTCCCATTGTCGTTTGCCTGGCTCAGATACCTGCACGTCAGCGTCCATGGGTTCGAGGGGTGGCAAGGTGGAAACGTTCACGTAAAGGGTGGAGACGTTATTGGCCAGCGCGTGCAGAGCGCGTAGCTGGTCGGGTTGGATGAAAGAGAGGCGATCGAGACGTGCCTGTGCTTGCTTCGCGTGTCGTTTAGATGTTCGGGCTGCCGTTGTTAACAGTCGCTTCAAACGCTTTTGCTATAACGTGATGTATTAGAGAAAGAAAATGAGGTGAGCTATCGGGACAGATTGCGGCCGCGAATACTGGTGGAATAGGTACAGGCCACATGAAGATGAGCTCACATTTTCGATTTGGCGACGCAAGTCGTCAATCTCCTTAAGTAGTTCGGCCTCCCTCTCTGGAGGCTGATCAAAATTGAGCCCCGCGTGGTGGGGTGCGACAAGGGAAAGGTTGGGAGGTAGAGCGAAGATATTACGGAGAGACCACGCTTCAAAGAAATCAAATGCGATGTCGGTGTGAAACTCGAGGAGGGTCTGAAATGAGACAAGGCCTTGCTCGAGTTCCTTGTCTGCGTCCCAGCCAGGCTCTTGCTCGAGGCGCGTTTCGGCCCAACGATTGAGAAAGTCTTCCATTGCGTCCACCGCGCGACTGACACCATCATTTGCGATGTTTATTGTGTCATCAAGAAGGAAATGAGGGGAGAATGAGAGGAGTTCTGGTACGAGAACTGTGCCAGTGCGAGTTGGCCGTTGTTGAGCCATGGGCCAATCAGAATCTGAGAATCAAATTCAAACATAAACTTATTATACGTCACGTGCGTCATACAGCGAGTATCATTGGCAGTCACCGGGGGTTGGTCTTACCCTCGGACAATCTCTGAGTGGAGGCCAAAGACCGCATTATTTTCAATCCATCGATCTGAGGCATCAATCGCCAGCGGTGTTACAGTCCATCCGACTTGTCACTGGCATGTCGTCCTGCTCTTTGTTGACTCATCCATATCACGTCCAGTCCTTGTCACACTGTCAATTCGACCATGTTATGTTCTTGTATTTCAACCCGAGAAACAGCGAACACACCTGAGCATCTACAGTTGTTATTGTTCGTATACGTCTGAAAGGATCAGCCCATGGCAGTGAGAGAACGATGGGCGTGCTAGTCCATCCTACGCTCGACTACAATTCTAGCTGACATCACGTACCCACTGCAACCTCTGACTAGCACAGAACGAGGAAAAGATTTGACAACAGTACCCCATACAATGTGGCAGAATCGGTCAACTCCTTTCCTCCGCCAGGGAGTCAGTCGATATTGAGACCCCAACCCCCCGCTTGCGCCTCTCCGACTCTGCTTCAGCTTCCAATTCTCCAGCAACTGCCTCTGCGAACTGGGCGACTCCCCCGCGCTCATACGCCTCCGTGAGGCGGGCTTGGGCTGCAGCCCAATTCCACCCCTCTACGTCCGGGACCGCCGTCGACGGTCGCGGTAAATGTGGTTGCGGAGCGGTGGCGGTTGTCATGGTTAGCGAGACTGGCGGAGAGAGAGGGGCTGAATCAGACGCGCGATGGATTTTCGAGGTGAGGAGCGGCCACTTTGTGAGTAGGGTTAGGCGCATGGCGGATGCGAATTCCTGTGTCTGGGATGACGGAACAAAATACGCAAGTGTTGCAGCGACATTTGGAAATGAAAAGCATGTTACGCACGTCCTTGACACCGAGATATGTTTTTACGCTCCACACACTAGCAGCACCGCAGGCAAAGACCATTGCCGTGGCAATGCTAAATGCTTTAAGAGAGTATAGAGCACCATTGAAGTTATCTTCTCTTGATGCACACGAGGGAGCCTCTGACGCGCCTTGAGGAAGGGATGTCACCACGGTTGACGTTGGCGCTTGTGATGATAAAACAGGAGGCAACGACCCTGTCGAGGAGGGAATTCGTCTGATAGGTGGAGGGGGAGTTGGGTAAGAAGATGCGCCTCTGCTGATTGTTGAAGGGGCTACACGTTGTCGACGAAGTCGGGTGACGGGTAGAGCGAGTGCTGCAGTGGTAATAACGAGCTATGCGGAGAATCTAGGACGAGATTTGTAAACAGATCGGACTTGCTCACCATGGAAAGAGGGATCCATAAAGAAATCTGCTTTTTATCAGAGGTCCGAGTCAGCGGCATCGATGGCATTTTTATAGTCGCAAACTCGGGCCGGGTTACATTTAGTACACGTTACTACACGTAGCGACAAACGTCCACCTCACAACTCAAAAACTCAACTTCATCTTACTGTATCAGTGAGCCTCTTGGCTTCCTCATTGACTCCGCAATTTCTAGGAATGTCTCCGCAAGTCTTACCTAGGTCAGGTCAGACACTTCCAAGTGCGTGTCGGCGACACGAGTACTCACAGCGTCGAAAGCGGTAGTGAAGGAGGAAGGAATGCTCGCCATTGCAGGGAACGACCGATCATCAGAGGCGTCATTCTGAATTTCGAGCGCAAGCTCCGCCATCCTGCAGAGGGTGGGAGCCTGGGAGTCTTGGCCAAACAAAACAGCATGAAAAGAAAGCGGCTTCCTACTCAAGCCGTGAGCGGTCCGTGGGACATAGGTCATTGCTAACTCACCCCCGTTGAACAGCGGAGCGACAAACATTTTGAATTGCCTCGTCAAATACCCCACACTCCCCATCAGACAGGAAAATTATGATTGGCGTCCTGAGTTGCGGGAACCGTTAGAAAGAAATCGGACCTTAAAACCGCATTAGAATACAAGCCTTTCCGTGCTCCAGTTTTGTGTCATGACCTCTTGAGCAGCTCGAAGAGCTCCTGAAAAATTGGTGCCGTGCCGGGTTGATTGATCCAACAAAGGATTCAGGAGTTCGTCCGGCGTGCTCGTAACGTCATTGACAAGCACGGTTTGCGTATCTCTGTGAAACAGGATAACGCTGTATGCATCACGACGTGCACCAGCTGTATGTTGACCCGCCGTGAGGACAGCGTGGCGGGAGGACCAGAAACCATATAAGGCTGAATAGACTGCGCCAAGCCTATTATCTGCACGGGATCGGATCCGGTCTGCTGTGGGTGTGTTGGGTAAGGGACGGCAGTCCATCGAAGACATGGAGCTAGATCTGAAGCCCAAGTATGAGAAGGGCACCGATCAACTGGAAGGAACTTAACCTGTCTATAACGAATATCCTGCCGGGGATATTATTAAAAGGTCTCAGTAAATCGGGCTACGGTGGGCTTACACATGGAATGCTTGCACCGGGTTTCTGCACTCAAACATATGCCCGTCACTCGATATGTAACCAGGACTAGTGACAGGATCGTTGATGTCCTTTGGGGGATGGAACATGGGCAACGTGCAGTACGACAGTTGCTCTGAGGTAGTTGCCGACGCAGAATGTTCTGGGCCTGTATTAATGCAATAAAATTCTTGAAGTGACTAATCGATCGACGCTGACATACCTGAGCACAGGGCATCACTATGATATAGGGTTAGTGGTTTTATTGCGTCTGGGAACGATGACGTACCATTTCATAAAGTTGGCCTGTTCATCACGAGTATATGGATCTGGTTGCAGACCTCAGTACAGATTTCGACATGAAAAGCTCAGGTACTCATGTACCTTTGAAGCCTGCGGATGAACATTAGAGTCCGAAGTGTAGCTAGAAAAGGAGATGTTCGACGAACCCGTCCTACGCCAGTGGAGGCTATGAGTGACTGCATCCTTAGGTTTGTCTGGGTTGGGAATCATTGGTGTCGTAATATGCTGAACTTCAGCCCCTTCGCAAGGTGTACCCTCTTCAGTGCGACAGTAATCAATATGGACATGTCGACCCATGGATGAACAGACAAGATTGCACATCATAGGCGCTCCTTCGTCATTAGATGAGAATCTGCGACCTCCCAATTCGACATCCGCGTCATCAGGACCATCGACAGTCCAGCGGGTCTGCGTCATTGAACCATGACTAGTCTCGTGTTCTTGCTGAGTGTGACCTTGAGAGGGCCGGGATGTGTGAGGAGGTGGAAATATTCATGAAGTAGTTCCTTACCAAGAGGCAAAGTGCAAAAGTAGCCACAACCCTCGCAACTAACAGCATTCTCTATCACTTCTTATGAAATATGCCGCGAAACAACATACCGAACTTCGCAGAAGTGGAATGGCTGCTCTTCCTTGCTATGGATATGGGCGCCCGTATGCGACGTTTGGCCTGGTTCAACAGTCTTTACGCACTGCAGCCGTTTAGCAACTAGTTTTACGTCAGCCTTGATCAGGCATCTGATGCAGATCAGACCTTGTGTATACTGAAACAAGTCAGAACTGAATCACATATATATGAATCGGATTCACCTTGGTATATTGGAATGACTCGTGTCTCCCGGTGAAGGTAGCTTCAATGGAGTGTGGTGCCGTATCAATCTGGCATATTCCCGGTTCCGAGCATAACAGGGGACATGGATGTGCTTCGCTGGCAGTCCAATTCTTCAGATTCGATATCTCTACAGTCGACAAAGAACACTGACCCGCACAAGTGATGCATGCCCGGATCGAGCCCGTGAAGGTGTGATTGGACGCAAAGCCGTTTACAGAGGTCACACGTCGCAGGGCACAGTCTAGTGTCACAGCAATGCGTCTCGTGTTCCTGATCACTGAGATGGACCCAGTTTAATCACAACAAAAAACTTTTGGAAGAGAACTTGCCTTGGAATACTACAGCCCTCAGTACAAGAATATGTCCTTTCACCTCGTAGTCTCACTCCTTGGAGAGCGCATAGCTAGCAGTAATGCTCGTAAGTGAATCAGCATATCTTCACTGCAGAAAAATATATCGTACTTCCCCACACATGTGTACCGGTGCAGAGCATCTGTGCTCATCCTCCGCGTGTCCGACAATCTCGAGATACGTAAGCCCCTGTGATTCGAAGTGGTCTAGCTCAGCTCACTTTCGTGCAATCTTCTAAGCAACCTTTATATCCTAGCAGTTCGCAAGGTTCACCACACAGATGGGCATTCACGATACAACTAATTGACCGTTATGAGAAAATCGCGTTACCAGGCCACTTTTACGTACAGGTGCCCTCCAGGGTGTCCAGCGCTGTCATTTCGTCAGCTGACAGTTATCGTCAGGGCCTGGAGACGTACGGTGTACCGCATGCCCTGTGGTCACTCTCACAAAACTCGCAGTGATGTACACAATTGTGAGTTGTCTGGCAGTTGTGGTCGCCTTGATGTAAGCGACCACGAACGCAGAGGAGGTGACACGATGCGCATTGAGCACTACACAGTTGGACGTTCGTTCTCATTTCAATGACCATGTTATCGAATCTTCTACGTAAGTCCTCAATGGTTGCATGACTAGCTTGAAAGCGCTCCAAATTGGAATCCAACCAGAGTCGGACGTGATTGACGCGCGAGTCAACCAGACCGTAAATATATGCTGCGAGACTTGACATCCAATCAGAGTCAGGGATGAATTGCCGCACTGAGCTTGGGTTCCAGGACTCTCGTAGAGTAGTTAGATGCATCTCGATTTCAGCTGGTGGTATTTGTTCACGCTCGGAGATAGCGAAGCGTGCTTCAGAATCATCGCATTCTACAATCAAGTCGGTATCAAAGTTCTAAACGTCCAGTCAGGTATTCACTTCTTTGTTTTCATTATGACCAAGTAGTACCTTCAAGGCTTCGATATCAGGTTCTACCTCAGAATACCCCGTGGCCAACGCAATTGGGAGCAGGGCGGAGAGCATCTTGGCACGATGTTCGGTCATGGTCTCTGTTTGAAGTTAAACACGAGTAAAAAGGGGGATGAAACGACAAACGAGTCAGTGTTCTCCAGTCATTGGCCTGAAACAAATGTCAAATTGCAGCATCGACAGTAAGCCTGAGTAATAGAGGCGTGCCTTCAACTTTGCCATAAGCGTCTTGATAGTATGGAGGAATTCACCCGCAGTTGGGTGTGAAATTTTCTGTAAATCTAGCCGCTTCTTGAGTGTGGAGAATAATTTGTAGAATTCTTTCGATTCGATCACAGGCCACGGTATGATATCTAATTTCCCGCCGTGGAGGCGTGAGATGAAGTTTGCATGCTGTTCCTGCTCCACAATTTTTTGAAACTTGAGAGAAAACCTGTCCGCCACATTCATAGACACATTCACGTAGCAACTACGGAAAGCTTACTCGCGAGTTATTTCCACCTTGTCGGAGTCTACGACATCCTAGAGACAATGTCATCTACTAGCGTATGGTGATGGTTACTGGATACTCGCCTTGATGATGATAACAAGAGTGGATTGGAACAAAGAGGGGTTTGCTGTTGGATCCAAAACCGATGTACTAGACTGGAATGATTGGAAGAGCCCACTGATATCCCGGCCGAATGCGAAGTTGTTGCGAAAGAGGACCTATTGACTATTAGGGGCGGAAGTGGCGCCACAAGACGTCAGCATACTAAATTTGAAATCGCGGTATTGAATAAGACGAGCAGTGTATCCTCTTGAAGAGACCGCTCGACGCTGTCAACGCCTGTTATTTTGTCCAGGGACTAAGTTACTCGTGAGAAGATTGTCGCTAGTCTAACGGACCTTCAAAATCAAGTGCCACGATTAAGGCATCGTCCGTAGGGGCGACAGACATCCATACACCCTCTATAGATATATGCTCAGTCCCAGTGTAATAATCGAGATGACGGTTGTACCAGTTGTCCGCATGGCACTCCCTGCGAATGACGTATCGAGGAGATGGTTCAACGAAAAACTCTTCCCCACGGATTGCTGGCCCATAGACGATACCACCTTGACCGGCTATGCGATATTATTACCAGGCATATACGGAGCCTGAAGGTCAACTGGGATCCCACCTTTGATGCCAAATAGGATTGAAAAATTGACTCGTACCAACCGAACGATAGTCTGTCTACTATCTTATTCACGTCCGCGCCGAGTAAAGACCTTTCCAGGGCCGAGGAGAGAACACCATCGGCCAATGGGACAAATCGGTTTTCACGGCAAACAGCGATATGGATTGGTATGAGGCAGAGAAGGTCGACAAGCCACTCCCCGAAACGATACCGGGATACATTCCAGTCCAAGTCCAGTATCATTGCATCGAGAAGTACTCCGAATGGCGCTGCAGAAACCCTGATGCGACGCAATTCATCGCCTGTGGGCTTTCTCGTTGTTCTTTCGAACATCTGGATGAGACCAGAGAAGTAGGAGTCGAAAGGCCGTGAGTTATCTTCAGTAACGAATGTTAAGCTTTTTTGTTGCCGCTGGCTCAAAGATGTAACAGTACGGCGCTTCACAGCGGCCAGGACTGGGTAACGAGTCCATACTTCAGCATGACAATCGAGTAAACTGTTGTGCAAGCTATGTTTTCTTCCCTTATCTGAGACGTTTCTGCTACATTTCTTCTTGAACATGAATTCAGTGACCTTCTTCGTGATATCAATAGCGATGGATCGAATGGATCCCGCATCGATATCTAGGCCGACAAGAAAGATTCGCCTTCGGCTAATCATAGATGTCAAGATAAAGTTCTGAAGAGGAAAATCCGGAACATCTAGGGGGATCCCGCCGGTAGAGCCAAACGTCTCCCAATGATATGCGGTGATTAGAGGCGAGAATCCTCGAGTATGAAGAACTATGAGGCAGGTCCCATCCGGCGAGGAGAATATAGCACTCGGATGATATGGTAGTTGGAGAGAAGCCGGTCTTCGCGCCGTTGGTAAATGCACAGTTCTGCTCGTAAAATGCAACAAAAATCACACCTGAATTGTAAGGAGATGAAGGAAAAGATCCGCGCCTGGGCGTTGGAGTCCACCAAAACTATTTCCTCGGTTCCACATACGAAAGCGGCTTGAAGAATAGAGACTCCCACTTGGCTGTACCATGGAGCAAGATTAACAACGCCCTGACCCTGGAGGATTTTGAAAGCCTCATCGAAGGTGAATGCGTAAAGTTGTAACTGATTAGAAATGGTACATCAGCACTGACACCATTAGTCGACGTTGGGGTACCTTCACTGAAGCGCACACAGCTAAAGTTCGCTTTCTCTCATCAAAAGCAAACAGAATATCTTGTCCAAGCCTCTCACGGTCTAGTCTCTTGATTGGCCTGTCATTCTGTATAGCCATATCCATGGCTGGTAGACGCGCAAGATAGATGAAGAATTTGTCCCGGTCGACAAGAATAAGGAGACACTTCTCATTCTCGAGGAGTTGATAAAAGCTAAAGAAGCACCGTAAGGGATGACGTGAGTGATGTTACGAGGTCAGACTCGTACGCGATGTTCATGCCGACTGGTACATAGAAAGCGGGAGGGAATCGACTATTCACGGTTGGATTTGGAATGTACTCCGGATCATCAAGCTGCATGTTGTGCCTGTCATCGGTGGTTAGATCCATGAGGTGAACTCGGATCTCGAGCTGGGGGCCTTGGAACACTTCTCGACGACCGGTAACCAAGTATTCTGATCATGAGTCATGTCAGCTAAGGAAGGACATGGGCCAGTACACTGGCAGCAGATACGTGCCTTGGCCATGGTGGGAAGTGACTTCGTAGTGAGAAGAGTGATAGGTTCCCGTATTATTGTGCCCAGAGGACGTTACGCTGAGCAAGGTCAGCACCGACCCATACAGGACCATTAAACTCACGGTTTCCGACCCAATGTGGTGATGCAATCGAGGTATACAACACTGGGCGGGGCGAGATCAGTTTATACGATAACCTTTACGAGATTGGTAAACTCACGAATCTCGTTGCCTAGCTGGCTGTATGTTGTTTATTTGTTGAATGAATGTCCCGAGAGCGTAGTTTAATAACCGCTTTTCCTCTCCCTCGAATTCGCGCTGTATCAAGATCCGGTGCTGTTCCCTCTGCATTTCCAAAACAGCATGCATCATAGACTGCGAAGTTGTGTCGATTGAATACGCGAGAAGAGTATGCACCAACTCCTCGACCTCCTGAACCATGGGCAGTATATTCGGGTCTTTTACATTTTTTATATCGCGGAGGAATTGCGGATCGGACATGCCAGACGAACGAATCATCATTTGCCCTTTCAGCGATTCACCAACGCTGAACGGGCGATTGGACGGGGAAAAGAAGGCGCCAACTGTCCGACTGATTCCGGTAATGGACCATTTCGTCTTAAGTCGCTGAGCCTGATCAAAGTCACCCTCGAGGAGAGATTGGGTGAGCTCTGCGCGTTTGTTGGGCTGTAGGTCTTCATGCTGCTTATCCAGATGGTACAGGGAGATCAGACGCAGCTTAAGAGACCTAAACTGCGAGTCACGCCTTAACACAGTGTTGAACTTGGCATCGTGAATATGCGTTGCATATATGATTGGAAAATCAGGATATCGAGCCTCGAGACCAGATAACGATATCGAGCCTCGCCACAACGGTAAGCCACATGACGACTGGACAAAGAAACCTGCTTACTTGCAAACTCCTGGTTATCTTTAACGTAATTACTGTCCCGCATACGGGAAGAGAGACGATCGCGTTCCAGTGATCTTCAAGGGATCTTAATATGCAATGACCCAAAGGACCGTTGGATGGACATACGGAAAGAGGGCCACGACTTCCCTGACAACGGCTTCACGAACAACGCACAGCAAAGCATCCTCCTGGCTCGAAAGTTCTTGAAAAACACTATCTTGTCTTACCACCGACTCCAGATTACACATTTCATGAATATCATGTTTCGCAGCAGCCCACTCCCTGCATTGTATTGGAAAGAGATCTGAGATGGCAATGTCAATCAAAGTCTGCACAGTGTTCTCGTCGAGAGTTTCCGACAAAACCAGGGCTTCGTTATTCCTGCAGGAGCATGAGCTGTGTCCCGCAGAGCCTCTTGTCTACCTACATTAACTGCTTTAGGGACATCTCACTGAACGTTTGTCTGAAGCGTTCGGAGTTTACACCGGAGGGATGATAAGTAGCCGTAAAGAAACCCTGCGTGGTCTCCCCTGGTAGAATGTGAGGTCCGAGGGTTGCGGTATCGACCAGGCAGTCAGGTGGTGGCTCAGAATGCGAGATATAGCATGAATGCACCTTTCGTCGATCAGAAATGGGCTTTTATAAGGGACGGAGCAGGGTACCTGAAAACCTGGGCGTGCAATTGCGCTATCCTCCTGTTCATTCCTCTTTGCAACCTCAAATGTGAAAAGCCTGTCAGTGTCTCCGACATCCATGTCGACTGTTTCCGTGTCGCCGTCGTCGTTCCAAACTATTGACGCAGATTGCTCGGGGGATAAGAGCGCCACAACTTGGTCACATATTTTTGTAAGATACCTATTCGAAAGTGTAACGAAGTGAGAAGAAATGGAAAGGAATTGCTCACCTCATGAACGTGACCCTGTTCTTGCGAACGGAAGAGAGAGCTGAATCATCCCAGGTCGATTCTTCGGGCCAGTATATTACATATTGACGTTCGTCTGTGGGGACGTTCGTAGTTGCCCTTACGATGTACAAACCAGATGAGAGGGAAGGCAAGGAACCATTATCCCGCAAAAGCAATAAGCGAGCTCTAAATGCCAACTTCAGAATAGGAGAAATCAAATCGCGAAAGTCACTCACACGCTCTCATCAATGGCACCAATTGATCCAAGGAGGCGTACTATCTCATCTTTGGATCCATATACGCCGAGAGGCTTTATCATTAGTCGATCAAGAGTTTTAAAATCGACCTTGGTAATAGATGCACATGCTCCAGGAGACATAGTATTGATGAACAGTTGGAGAGAGTCTTGGTCGATGATGACCTTATCAACTATAATTTATTATGTTAGCCGGGGATGGCCTAGGTTTGAAAAAGACATCCTCAACCGTAGCCATTGCTCCCGGATTCTGTAATCAAATTGAGCAGACGATACATCCCTTTGACTTTTTCAACAATGTCTTCTATTGGGGTGAGTTTCGCGGGTTGAGGATGCTGTATTAGCTGTGGTCTCCACAGAATTGCTTAGCAAAATATACCTAAATCTCTTCGAGATGGGTCTGACTTGACTAAATATTCGTCGGTGTTAAGCCCACTGGCAGCTACATGTGAATCTGTATATGTTGCAATTTTCAGGAGAAGTAGCACAAGGTCAGTGAAATATTCCAACACACAGAAGAGTTACGTACTGTCGCTGCTGGTTTCCATGTCTGTTTGCTCTTCTGCAGGTGTGATGCACAAGTTCAAGTTATCGACTCGATGAGATCGACGAACTAAGAAAGTTCTTTAAATAGCACTTACCAAGTGACTTGGAAGCTGCATCCCCAGGCGACGATGAATACCCTGACAGGAGTTCATAATCCATGGGGAACGAAGGGTGAAGGTACTAGGACGGGTTTGGTTTATGCGACGGTGCAGCGGTGCAGCGTGTGGTGAAAAAGAGGACTACGGCGCGGCATAGATAACAATAAATCGAAGCAGGGCGGCGTATGATCGCTTTATTTGGGCCAACATGAGCGATCCGATATGTACCCCTAATAACTAGATATCGACATCGAAACTCCTGAAAGACTCGGAACGAGTGGATTCGTACAAGGAAGGAAAAATCACGTGAACATTTGATGGCCCGCACTGGCACTACTAACCCTTGAAAAGCAGGTTCTGCGATACAGTACGTGTAGTCTCTGATTGTTCAAGGCTGTACAATTTTTATTGGAAGAGCACTGCGCGAGGTGCTTATTTCGACGATGGTGCCTGCTGACCAAGTCTTTGTGTTTCCCAGTCCCTGAGGTGGCAATCTTCTGTCCTCCGAAACGTTTTCAAAAATGTTTAGCATATGTCTGTCCCGCTTTCAGTCTTTACCCCTGCAGATTCAGCGTTTGCTATTGGTTCGGATCATTTCCGAGCAAAATGGTTCACTTAATTACGCTCCTGTACGCTGGTTGCCCCTGTTCTAATACCCCTCGTCAATCACAAGGCCCAGTTCCCAATCAGTTTCTACTGTCCGGTGTTATGTCACGGTTCCATCTCGGATACTCCCAGATTGACTCGAGTCGTCGCCGTGAGCAACGCGCTCGTCATGGTTGAGATGGCAAAGGGCGATAAATGCACATGTAGGACCCGGTTGAAAGTAGACTCAAAGCCCGAAGAAGAACGAAAACTCCAGTTCGGAGCACAAAGGTTTATGTGATATTTACAAAGTAGAGATTTTCAAGTTAACATCAAAAACTCTTCTGCTCAGGAAACTCCTGAGTCGTTAAGCCTGACCTGATCCTTGGAACTGAATGAGGTGGTGCTGTAGCTTGGTGACTTACAACGCGGCCCTCCTGCCAACGCAATTTACTTTTTGTCAATTATTTCGGCTTGGCAGGGCAGACCCGATTTCACGACTCGGACATGCGAGAAGTGTGATGGTGTGTGACAACAGCTTCAGAAACCTGACACGTTGAACTTGAACGCCGCGTCGATGGCAGCTTTTGCCACGTCACTGCCTCCCATCGCACCACAGCACCTATTTTTACTTACCATCCTTAAACAGAGTCGTGACGAAGCGACTTCTGCATTACTCCTGAGTTCGAGCGTCATCGATGCATCATCCGAGCCAACGCCAATTCTCCACCCCCTTTCTTCGATCATGCTGTCCAGGCGATTTGTCCTTAAGTTTGTACTGACGCGCTCGTGCAGTATCCGCAAACGTCAACATGGACGGATCTAGCGATCCCAACGACTTCTCACCGTAGTTCTTGCGCTCCTGCTGACCATCGCAGATACTATCAGTGCCGGATACGAGTAATCTTGATTGGTTTGGAGATCACATTAGCTTTTTGATACATACCTTGTGTTGTCTAGATGGGCCAGCTCATAACTTCAATTCCTATGCGAGGTCTGTCCAAGTAGTAACATAGGAGCGATGGCTCGGCACCACCTGAACGCAGCACTGAGGACTCGGAACCCGATATCTATCAGCGGATTACTGGCCCTGTGCTACCACGACATCACGGTCATACAGCCTTATCAGGTTACAACTGGCAAGTAAGGTTATAGGGTTACGGAGCAAGCCCTACGTTGAGGTGCCGCGGACTACCAGTGGTGCTGGTGAGTTAGCATTCAAGTCGATTCTGTTGACAAATCGGGTGGATGTGTACAGTTCTTCTGTTTCGTCATCAGACGTCCCCGCGGAGTCTGTGGCCTCAGCGGAGTCGAAGTTGATGGGCGCCAGCACAACTCATTGGAGATCTGAGATACGAGTATATTTTTTTTGGATTCAATTGTACAGCTCGACTGAGGTAATTCAAGGTCGAAATACATTGCGACCTATCTTTTTATTCGATCCACCTTTCACCTACTTCCATGTGGTCTTTGGAAGCTGTACGGCAACGAACATGTACCACACACAGCGGCAAGCAGTACAATATACGTGAAGTATCCACCTAAGATGTCGTTTTGAACTGAAAAGGCGAAAAGTGATGCAGCAGCAGCAGGTACCACGGTTCTCTGGATCGAGACCACCGTCTGCGCGAGGCCATTCGTCGCACTCGCCTGTTGGGCGGCAGCAGAGCATACGTACCTGAATACTGAACCTTATGAGTTACAACGCTCGTCAGTATGGTTCATAGATAGTGGATTGGCGAACACGCACTGAAACCCACGTCGGAGGTGGATATTGACCCGAGCTGCAGCATGATAAGCACCTATAATGCGCATGCGCCGGTACCGGAGCGTAGGGTCAAGCTACGAAGGGGAACATGAGATAGATTGGGACGAATGCGATGATACTTGTGATGAAGACACGACGCGGGCCTAAACGTCCAACGATGCGCGGGAAGGCGACATATTGAAGAATTCCATTCAGGGTCCCATATCCGGCCATCCACATACGGGGCTCATGCCGAGTCCGCCGAACTCGACCGATGTAGACCAAATGAGCGGGAAGGGTCGTGGCCGCCATTTCGAGGAGCCCAATCATGCCGTAATTCGCAACGGATGTCAATACTGGTCTTGTGAACAGGGAGCTGAGCGGTAGGGCTTCTCCTCTTCATCTTTCAGTGATACCCGAATTAACTTCCATGAGGTCGAACTTCGTTGTCTGTAGTCCACTGTCTGGATGACGTGTTGTCAGTCAATATCGAGAACCAAACCCCCCGCTTGCGCGTCTCCGACTCTGCTTCAGCTTCCGATTCTCCAGCGACTGTTTCTGCGAACTGGGCGACTCCGCCGCGCTCATACGCCTCCGTGAGGCGGGCTTGGGCTGCAGCCCAATTCCACCCGTCTACGTCCGGGACCGCCGTCGACGGTCGCGGTAAATGTGGTTGCGGAGCGGTGGCGGTTGTCGTAGTTTGCGAGGCTGGCGGAGAGAGAGGGGCCGAATCAGACGCGCGATGGATTTTCGATGTGAGGAGCGGCCACTTTGTGAGGAGGGTTAGGCGCATGGCGGATGCGAATTCCTGTGTCTGGGATGACGAAACAAAATACGCAAGTGTTGGAAGCGACATTTGGAAATGAGAAGCATGTTACGCACGTCCTTGACACCGAGATATGTTTCCACGCTCCACACACTAGCAGCACCGCAGGCAAAGACCATTGCTGTGGCAATGCTAAATGCTTTGAGAGAGTATAGAGCACCATTGAAGTTATCTTCTCTTGATGCACACGAGGAAGCCTCTGACGCGCCTTGAGGAAGGGATGTCGCCACGTTGACGTTGGCGCTTGCGATGACAAAACAGGAGGCAACGACCCTGTCGAGGAGGAGGGAATTCGTCTGATAGGTGGAGGGGGAGTTGAGTGAGAAGATACGCCTCTGCTGATTGTTGAAGGGGCTACACGTTGTCGACGAAGCAGGGTGACGGGTAGAGCGAGTGCTGCAGTGGTAATAACGAGCTATGCGGAGAATATAGGACGACATTTGTAAACAGATCGGACTTGCTCACCATGGAAAGAGGTATCCATGGAGAAATCTGCTTTTTATCAGAGGTCGACGGCAATACAGTCACAGTCACTAACTCGGCCCGGATAATACATTTTACATTTACACGTAACAATTATACACTGCGACAAACATCCACCTTTACCGTATCAGTGACCCTCTTGGCTTTCTCAACGAATCTGCAAATCCTAGGAATGTCTCTGCAAGTCGCACCTAGGTCATTGTTGTCAGAAATTTCCAAGTGCGTGTTGGTGACACGAGTACTCACCGTGTCGAGAGCGGTAGTGAAGGAGGAAGGAATCCTCGCCGTTGCAGGGAACGAGCGATCATCAGAGGCGTCATTCTGGATTTCGAGCGCAAGCTCCGCCATCCTGCGGAGGGTAGGAGCCCGGGAGTCTCGGCCAAACAAAACAGCATGAAAAGAAAGCGGCTTCCTACCCGAGCTGTGAGCGGTCAGTGGACATAGGGTCAATGCTAACTCACCCCCGTTGAACAGCGGAGCGACAAATGTCTTGGATTGCCTCATCTAACACTCCACACTCCCCGTCAGACAGGAAAATCATGATTGGCGTCCTGGGTGGCGTGAACCGTTAGAGATATACCAGGCAGGTGGGAATCACACATTAGAATACGAGCCTTTCCGTGTTCCAATTTTGTAACATGACTTCATGAGCAGCTCGAAGAGCTTCTGAAAAGTCGGTACCGCCGCGAGTTGATTCATCCAGCAAAGCGTCCAGGAGTTCGTCCGGCGTGCTCGCGAAGTCATTGACAAGCACATTTTGGGTTTCGTTGTCAAACAGGATAACGCTGTATGCATCACGACGGGCACCAGCTGTACGTTGACCCGCTGTGAGGACAGCATGGCGGGAGGACCAGAAGCCATATAAAGCCGAATAGACTGCGCCAAGCCTATTATCCGTACGTGACCGAATTCGGTCCGCTGCGGGTGTATTGGGTAAAGGACGTCGGTCCCTCGAAGACATGGAGCTAGATCTAACATTCAAGTATGAGAAAAGGCGGCTGTCGACTGGAAGGAACTTAACCTGTCTATAACGAATATCCTACAGAAGAAGCCTGGGATGTTAACGTTCTCAACAATTGAGTTACAGTCTATCGTCTTACACATGGAATGCTTGCTGTATCTCCATCGGATTTTTGCACTCAAACATATGCCCATCACCAGATATATAACCAGGATCAGTAACAGGATCATTGATGTCTTTTGGGGGATGGAACATGGGCAACGTGCAGTACGACGGTTGCTCTGAGGTAGTTGCCGACACCGAATGTTCGGGGCCTGCGTTTATGCAATGAAACTTTTGAAATGAGCAATTGATTGACGCTGTGACCTACCTGAGCACAGCGCGTCGCTACAATATAGGGTTAGTAGTTCGATGGTGTCCGGGTGAGATGACGTACCATTTCATGAAGTTGGCCTGTTCATCACGAGTATATGGGTCTGATTGCATATCTCAGTTCGGATTTCGACATGAAAACTTAGATGCTGATGACCTTTGAAGCCTGCGGATGAACGTTTGAGTTTGAAGTATACTCAGAGAAAGGAGACGTCAGACGAACCTGTCCTACGCCAGTGGAGACTGTGAGTAATCGCATCTTTAGGTTTTTCTGGGTTGGGAATCATCTGTGTACTGATATGTTGGATTTCAGCCCCTCCGCAAGGTGTACTCTCCTCAGCGCGGCAGTAATCAATGTGGACATGTCTCCCCATGGATGAACAGACGAGGTTGCACATCATAGGCGCTCCGTCGTCATTAGACGAGAATATACGACCTCCTAACTCGACATCTCTATCCTCGGAATCGTTGACAGCCCAGCGGGTCTGCGTCATGGAACCATGACTGGTCTCGTGTTCCTGCTGAGTATGACCTTGAGAGGGCCGCGATGCGTAAGCAGGTGAGCAAACTGTTCATGAAGTCGTTATTTACCGAGAGGCAAGGTGCAAAAGTAGCCACAATTATCGCAACTAGCAACGGTCTCTTTCACATGTTATGAGGTATGCCGCGAGATAACATACCGAGTATTGCAGAAGTGAAATGGCTGCTCTTCTTGGCTATGGACGTGGGCACCTGTGTGCGATGTTTGGCCAGGTTCAATAGTCTTGACGCACTGCAGCCGTTTGGAAACTAGTTTCACGTCAGCCCGGGCCCAGATATCCGATGCAGACCGGACCTTGTGTATACTGAGACAACATCAGAATTGAGTTACGGATATTAGCATCGGATTCACCTTGGTATATTGAAATGTCTCGTGTCTCCCGGTGAAGGTCGCTTCAATGGAGTGTGGTGCAGTATCAATTTGGCATATACCCGGTGCGTCGCAAAATGCGGGACATGGATGTGCCTCGCTAATGGCCCAACTCTTCAGTTTTGATACCCCTCGTTAATTACGGAAAATACAGACCCGCACAAGTGATGCATGCCCGGAGTGAGCCCATGAAGGTGTGGTCGGACGCAAAGCCGTTTACAAAGCTCACACGTCGCCGGGCACAGCCTGGTGTCGCAAAAATGCGTCTCATGTTCTTGGTCGCTGAGGATGATCCCAGTTTTAATCACAACAGAAATTCGTATTTGGAAGTGGACATGCCTTGGAATACTACAGCCCTCTGGACAAGAATATGTCCTCCCATTTCGTAGATTCATCTCTTTGAGAGCGCATGGCTAGCAGTATCGCGCGTATGTAAATGAGGCATATCTTTACTGCGGAAAGATACGTCATACCTCCCCACACATGTGTACCGGTGCCGAGCATCTGTGCTCGTCTTCCGCGTGTCCGGAAGTCTCAAGATACGTAAGCGCCAGTCATTCGAAGTGATCTAATCAGCTCACTTTCGTGCAATCCTCTAAGCAGCCTTGCTTTCCCGACAGTTCACAAGGTTCACCACACAAATGAGTATTCACGACACAGCTGGTTGACCCGGATGAGAGAAAATCGCATTATCAGGCCACCTTCACGTACATGTGCCTTCCAGGGTGGCCAGCGCTGTCATCTGGTCAGCTAAGAGCTATCGTCAGGGGCTGGGGAACGTACGGTGTACCGCATGCCTTGGGATCATCTTCACAAAACTCACAGTGATGTACACAATTGTGAGTTGTATAGCAGTCGTGGTCATCCTGATGTAAGCGACTACGAACGCAGAGGAGATGACAAGTTGCGCATTGAGCCCTACAAAGTCGGACATTCGTTCTCATCTCAATAACCATGCTATCGAATCTTCTACGTAAGTCCTCAATGGCTGCATGACCAACTTGGAACCGCTCCAAATTGGAACTTAACCATAGTCGGACATGATTGACACGCAAGTCAACCAGGCCGTCAATGTATGCTGTGAGACTCGACGTCCAATCGACGTCAGGGATGGATTGCCGCACTGAGCTTTCGTTCCAGGACTCCCGTAGAGTTGTGAGATGCATCTCAAGGTCAGCTGGCGGAATTTGTTCACGGTCGGAGATAGCAAAGCGAGCTGCAGAATCGCCACATTCTACGATCAAGTCGGTATCAAAATTCTGAGGGGTCCAGTTAGGTATTCACTTCATGATTCGTAATATAATTGAATACCTTTAAGGGTTCGAGATCAGGTTCTACCTCAGAATATCCTGTGGCCAATGCAAATGGGAGGAGCGCGAACAGCGTCTTGACACGATGTTCGGTCATGGTCTCTGTTTGAGGTCGAAGAGAATGAACACGACTCGGAATAGAAAGAGATATGAAATGACAAACGAGAAAGAGCTCTCCAGTCATTGGTCTGCAGTAGGTGTCAGTCACAGTGTCGATAATATGAAATAGAGGCGTGCCTTTAACTTTGCCATAAGCGTCTTGATGGTATGGAGGAATTCACCTGCAGTAGGGTGCGAAATCTTCTGTTGATCTAGCCGCTTCTTGAGTGTGGAGAACGATTTGTAAAACTCTTTTGATTCAATCACAGGCCATGGTATGATATCTAATTTTCCACCGTGAAGGCGAGAGATGAAGTTCGCATCCTGTTCTTGCTCCACGATCCTTTGGAACTTGAGAGAAAACCTGTCAACCGCTCAGAAGGTCACACAGTACTGGCCAACTATGGGAACCTTACTCGCGAGTTATTTCCATTTTGTCAGAGTCCACAACATCCTAGGACAAATTCATCTAACGTATGGTGATGGTCACTGGGTATTCACCTTGACGATGATCACAAGCGTGGATTGGAACAGAGAGGGGTTCGCTGCCGGGTCCAAGACCGATGTACTGGACTGGAATGATTGGAAGAGCCCGCTGATATCTCGGCCAAATGAAAAATTGTTGCGGAACAGAACCTATTGACTATCAGACGCAGTGTGGTCACAAGGGCGTCAACATACTAGATTTGATATTGCGGTATTGAATAAGACGAGCAGTGTGTCCTCTTGAAGAGACCGTTCGACGCTGTCAACACCTGTGATAATGTCGGTAGACGGCTCGTGATAAGATTGCTGCCAGTCGAACTGACCTTCAAAATCGAGTGCCACGATCAAGGCATCATCCGTAGGGGTGACAGACATCCATACACCCTCTATAAATCTATGTTCAGTCCTGAGCCCGTTTGAGAGGGATGGCGACTGTACCTGTTGTCCGCATGGCACTCCCGGCAAATGACGTATCCAGAAGATGATTCAACGAAAAACTCTTGCCCACGGATTGTTGGCCCATAGATGATACGACCTTGACTGGCTATGTATAATGTCGTCGATATTTTCAGGTATAGAGAACGGAGAGCCAATTAGACCCCACCTTTATTGCCAAATAGGATTGGAAAATCGACTCATACCAACCGAAAGATAGTCTGTCTACTATCTTGTCCACATCCGCGCCGAGTAAAGACCTTTCCATATCCGAGGAGAGAACTCCATCAGCCAAGGGGACAAATTGGTTTTCACGACAAACGGCAATATGGATCGGTATGAGGCAGAGAAGGTCGACGAGCCATTCCCCAACACGATACCGGGATACATTCCAGTCCGACTGCAGAATAAATAGTCCGAATGGTGTCACGGAGATCTTGATGCTGCGCAATTCATCCCCTGTGGGCTTTCTCGTCGTCCTTTCGAATGTCTGGATGAGGCCGGAGAAGTAAGACTTGAAAGGTCGTGAGTTATCTTCGGTAACGAATGTTAAGCTCTTTTGCTGCCGCTCGCTCAAAGATGTAACAGTACGGCGCTTCACAGCGGCGAGGACCGGGTAACGAGTCCATACTTCGGCATGGCAATCAAGCAAACTGTTGTGCAAGCTATGCTGCTCTCCTTTATCTGAGATTTTTCGGCCTCCTTTCTTCTTGAACACGAATTCAGTGGTTTTTTTTGTGATATCAATAGCGATCGACCGAATGGATCCCGCATCGCTATCTAGGCCAACGAGAAATATGCGCCTTCTATTAATCATTGACGTCAAGATGGCGTTTTGAAGGGGAAAATCCGGAACATCAAGGGGGATCCCGTCAGTAGAGCAAAACGTCTCCCAATGATATGCTGTGAGTGAAGGCGGAAAATCCCGAGTGTGAAGGACTATAAGGCTGGATCCATCTGGAGACGAGAATACAGCGCTCGGGGGGGATGACAGTTGGAGATAACTCGGTCTTCGGACCGTCGGTAAATGCACAATTCTGATCGTAGAACGCAGCAAAAATCACACCTGAATTGTAAAGTGATGAAAGAAAAGATCCGTGCCTGGGAATTGGAGTCCACCACCACAATCTCCTCATTCCCACAAACGAAGGCGGCGTGAAGAATAGAGACCCCTGCTTGACTATACCATGGGGCGAGATTAATAGCGCTGCCCTGACTGTGAAGGCTTCTGAAAGTCTCATCGAAGATGAATAGGTAAAGTTGTAACTGATTCGAAAAAGCACGTCAGCACTGATTCCACCAGCCGACGTTGGAGTACCTTCACTGAAGTACACGCGACTAAAGCTCGCTTCGTCTCGTCGAAAGCGAAGAGGATATCTCGTCCAATCGTCTCACGGTTGAGACTCTTGATTGGCTTGCCGAGCTGTATCATACCTGGTAGACGTTCGAGATAGATGAAGAATTTGTTCCGGTCGACCAGAATAAGGAGGAACTTCTCGTTCTCGAGGAGCTGATAAAAGCTAAGGAAAGACCGTAAGGTGTGGCGCGGGTGATGTCACGAGGTCAGGCTCGTACGCGATATTCATGCCGACTGGTACATAAAAGGTAGAAACAAGTCGGTCATTCACAGTAGGATTTGGTGTGTACTTGGGTTCGAGCTGCATGTTATGCCTGTCGTCATTGGTCAAGTCCATGGGGTAAACTCGAATCTCGAGATTGGGATCTTGGGGGACTTCTCGGCGACCGGTGACCCAGTATTCTAGTCATGAGGTATGTCAACTAACGAAGGAATATGGACTACAAGCAAGACGGACCATGAGCGTCGCGGGAAGGGACTCCGTAGTGAGAAACGTGACGAGTACCGGTGCTATTGCGCCTAGAGTACGTCACGCCGAGAAAAGATCAGCATCGACCCCCACAAGGTCATTTAACTCACGGATGTCGCCCCACGACTGACTGCATAGTGATGTATTCGAGGTATACCGTACTGGGCGAGATCGTGTTTAACGATAACGTCTATGAGGACATAAACTCACGATTCTCGTTGTCCAGCCGATTGTGTGTTGATTTGGTTTATGAATCTCGTTAGGGCGTCGTCTAATAACCTCCTTTCTTCGCTCTTGAATTCACGCTGTATCGTGATCCGGCAATCTTCCCTTTGCATTTCCGAAACAGCACGCGTTATCGACTGCGCAGTCTCGTCGATCAAAGACGCAAGGCGAGTGTGCGCAAACTCCTCGACCTCTTGAATCATGGGCTGTAGGTCCTGGTTTTCTATGCTTCTCATATCGCAGAGGAATTGTGAGTCGGAGACCCTGGACGAAAGAGTCTTCATTTTCCCTTTTAACGATTCCATAGCGCTACTAGTAGACGGGCGACGAGATGGGGAAAGCATAGTACGAGTGAATCGAATGAGTCCGCCAATGAGTCCGCCGAAAGACCACTTCGTATCCTGCGCCAGAAGTGTCAGTTCAGCCTGATCAAAGTCACCCTTGAGAAGATATTGTGTAAGCTCGGCGCGTTTTGGGGGTTGTAAGGCTTGAAGTTCATCCAGATGTCGCACAGAGACCAGGCGCAGCTTCCAAGACTCAAAATGCGAGTCACGCCGTAATACCTTGTCGAACTTCGCATTGTGAATATGAGTCTTATAGATGGTTAGAAATGCAGGATAGCGAGCCTCAAGATCAGAAATCCGTATCGAGCCTAGCCAGAACGGTAAGCCAAATGAAAGCCACCCACAAAATTGCTTACTTGAAGCCGCATTAGCGTCACTAATGCCCTGTGCGCGGAACGTGAGTCGTACACGTTCCAGTGATCTTTGAAGGAGTGACATTAGCGTGCTATCACTCGAAGGACCGTACAATGAACATACGGAAATAAAGACATGACTTTGTCAACAACGGCTTCACGAAGGATGCACCGCACCGCATCCTCCCCGTTCGCGAGTTCCTGAAAAGCGCTATCTTGCTTTTTCGTTAATTCCCTATTACAATGACGAGGGATATCGAGTTTCGCAGCACTCCAGTCTTCGCAAACTTTGGGAAAGAGATCTGAGACGATGTCAACCAAGGTCTGGACAGCGTTCTCATCGAGAGTCGCAGACAAAACCAAGCTGTTATCCATCCTGCTGGAGCGTGAATTCTGTATCCCGCAAGGCTTCTAGTCCACCTACGTCAGCTGCTTTAGGAACATCCTATTGAATATTTCGCGTTCGAAACGTTCAGATTTTATGCTCTGAGGATGATAAGTAACCGTGAAAAAGCCTTGCGTGGTTTCCCCGGGTAGAAGGTGAGGTCCGAGGATTGCGGGATTAACAGGACAGTCGGGGGGCGTCTCAGGATGTAAGATGTATGGCGAATGCATCTTTTGTTGATCAGATATGGAACAATACTAGGAACGGAGCAGGTGCACCTGAAAACCGGGGCGGGCGATCGCGCTCTTTTCCTGTTCGTTCCTCTTTGCAACCTCGAATGTGAACAGTCTGTCAGAGTCTTCAGCATCTATGTCGACAGATTCTGTATCGCTGTCCTCCTCGTTCCAAACTATGGAGGCGGAATGCTCTGGGGATAAGAGTGCCACGACTTGGTCACATATCTTTGTAAGATACCTATTCCGAAAGTGTGACAAAGTGAAGAGAAATAGGGAGTCAGACGTTGCTTACCGCATGAACGTGACTCTATTCTTGCAAACGGAAGAAATGGCTGAATCATTCCAGGTCGAATCTTCGGGCCAGTATATGACATATTGACGTTCGTCGGCAGGAACCTCCATACTTGCCCTTACGATGTACAAACCAGATGAAAGAGATAGCTGGGAATCATTAGCCCGCAAGAGTAATGAGTGTGCCCTAAATGCCGACTTTAGAACATGAGGCACAAAGTGGCGAAGTCACTCACACATCCTCGTCGACGGCACCAATAGATTGTAGAAGGCGTACTATCTCATCTTTGGATCCGTACACGCCTAGGGGCCTTAACATGAGTTGGTCCAACGTTTTAAAATCTACCCTGGTAATAGATGTGTATGCTCCAGGATACATAGCATCGATGAAACGTCGGAGAGATTCTTGGTCAATGATGACCTTATCAACTATGTGTGAGATTAGCCGAGCATGTACTAGGTTGGAAAATAAATTCCTACCGTATCCGTTGCTCCCGGACTCATTGATCAGGTCAAGGAGACGGTACATCCCTTTGACCTTTTCTGCCATGTCGACTATTGGGGTGGGTGTAGAGGCTTGGTAATGCTGTATTAGGTGCTGTCTCCCCCAATTTTCTTAGAGCAGAGATACCTGGATCTCTTCGAGACAGGTCTGGCTTGACCGTATACCCGTTGGTGCTAAATCCAGCTGAATGCGAATCTGCGTATTTCGGTTATCAGGAGAAGGTCGGTGAAATCTTCCAACACTGAGAAAAGCTACGTACTGTCGCCACGGGTTTCCATGTCCGTTTTCTCGTCTGCCAGTGTGATGCACAGCAGGTAGTGTTATTCTCGACGAGATTGACGAGTAAAGAAGTTCTGTAAATAGTGCTCACCAAGTGACTTGGAAGCTGTATCCCCAGGCGACGATGAATACCCTGAGAGAACTTTAGAATCCATGAGGAATGAGGGGTGAAGGTACTAGGACGGGTTTGGTTTATACGACGGTGCAGCGGCGCAGCGTGTGATGGACACGAGGACTGCGGCGCAGCATAGATTGCAATAGACCGAAGCAGGGCGGCATATTATTGCTTTATTTAGGCCAACATGAGCGATTCGATGTCGTCACCACACCTAATAACAACTGAATGGGACAGGCATTACGCTAAACGGGTCAAAAACGTTTCGGTGGACAGAAAATTGTTACGTAGGAGATCACCCAGAACAACTGACGTCTATATCGCCACTCGGGGGCCTAGGCCAGCCAGCGACGAAGACTGATGGGTAACGCAAAGACTTGTTCAGCCGGGCAACCATCGTCGAAATGAGCGCTCCGAGTCTTCTAATACTACTGTAGTTCCTTCAAAATTGTAATCTTGAACATACTCTCAAACGAAGTCTGGTTATGTATCCATCGTGTATGAGATGCTGATCTGCCAGGAAGCAGAGAGTCAGAGACCACACATATCGCGGATCAGAGAAAGACTTTTGGAACACGCGAGTACCTTGCTTGCAAGGTTTAGTGCGGACCATCAAATATTCACGTGATCGTGATTCCTCTTCCGTAAACGGGTCTCCCGAGCCCCGACTCACCCGTTCAGCGATCAATTTTTACGATCATTACAGAATGATCTTGCTTTTGCGACCTTCGTTCATCGGACAATACGACGACCTTTCTCGTCGTCGATTTTCCCCAGGCCAAGTCTGAAGATGACTGTGACCAACCTCTCCCCGATTTGTCGGCGCCGTCGAGCAACCTGCTCGTCGTGGTTGAGATAGCAAAGGGAGATAAATTCACATGTAGGCCCACAAGATAGGACCCGGTTGAAGCAGACTCAAAGCCCGGAGAATAACGAAAACCCCTCGGAGTTCGGAGCGCAAAGGTTTATGTGATCTTTACAAAGTAGAGATTTTCAAGTTTACATCAAAAACTCTTCTGCTCAGTGCATGGAAACTCGTGAGTCGTTAAGCCTGACCTGATCCTTGGAACTGAATGAGGTGGTGCTGTAGCTTGGTGACTTACAACGCAGCTCTCCTCCCAACGCAATTTACTTTTGTCAATTATTTCGGTTTTGGCAGGGCAGACCCTATTTCACGACTCGGACATGCGAGGTGTGATGGTGTGTAACAACAGCACCAGAAACTTGACACGTTGAACTTGAACGCCGCGTCGATGGCAGCCTTTGCCACGTCACTGCTTCCCCCCGCACCACAGACCACCTATTCATACTTATCATCCTTGAATAGATTCGTGACGAAGCGACTTGTGCATCACTCCTGAGTCCGAGCGTCATCGATGCATCATCCGAGCCAACGCCAAAGCTTGAGCTTCTCCACCCCCTTCCTTCGATCATGCTGCCCTCTGCGATACGGGCCCCGGGAGATTTGTCCTAGTATAAGTTTGTATTGCCGCGCTCGTGCAGTATCCGCAAACGTCGACATGGACGGATCTGGCGATCCCAACGACTTCTCACCGTAGTTCTTGCGCTCCTGTTGACCATCGCAGATACTGTCAGTGCCGGATACGAGTAATCTTGATTGATTTGGAGATCACATTAGCTTTTTGATACATACTTCATCTTGTCTAGACGGGTCAGCTCATAACTTCAATTCCTATGCGAGGTCTGTCCAAGTAGTAACATAGGGGCGATGGCTCGGCACCACCTGAACACAGCACTGAGGACTCGGAACCCAGCGGATTGCTGGCCCTGTGCTACCACGACATCACGGTCTACAGCCTTATCAGGTTACAACTGGCAAGTAAGGTTATAGGGTTACGGAGCAAGCCCTACGTTGAGGTGCCGCGGACTACCAGTGGTGCTGGTGAGTTGGCATTCAAGTCGATTCTGTTGACAAAACGGGTGCGTGTAGGTTCTTCTGTTTCGTCATCAGTCGTCCCCGCGGAGTCTGTGGCCTCAGCGGAGTCGAAGGAGATGGGCGCCAGCACAACTCATTGGAGATCCGAGATACGGGTATATGTCCAATTTTTTTTGCATTCTATTGTACAGCTCGACTGAGGAAATTCAAGGTCGAAATACATTGCGACCTATCTTTTTATTCGATCCACCCTTCACCTACTTCCATGTGGTCTTTGGAAGCTGTACGGCAACGAACATGCTACCACACACAGCGGCAAGCAGTACAATATACGTGAAGTATCCACCTAAGATGTCGTTTTGGACTGAAAAGGCGAAAAGTGATGCAGCAGCAGCAGGTGCCACAGTTCTTTGGATCGAGACCACCGTCTGCGCGAGACCATTCGTCGCACCAAGAGATCGCCTGTTGGGCGCAGCAGAGCATACGTACATGAATACTGAACCTTATGAGTTACAACGCTCGTCAGTATGGGTCATAGATAGTGATCTGCGAACACGTACTGAAACCCATGTCGGAGATGGATATTGACCCGAGCTGCAGCATGATAAGCACCCATAATGCGCATGCGCCGGTACCGGAGCGTAGGGTCAAGTTCTCGAAGGGGAACATGAGATAGATTGGGACGAATGCGATGATACTTGTGATGAAGACACGACGCGGGCCGAAACGTCCAACGATGCGCGGGAAGGCGACATATTGAAGAATTCCATTCAGGGTCCCATATCCGGCCATCCACAGGCCAATAGATACGGGGCTCATGCCGAGTCCGCCGAACTCGACCGATGTAGACCAAATGAGCGGGAGAAGGGTCGTGACCCCCATTTCGAGGAGCCCAATCATGCCGTAATTCGCAACGGATGTCAATACCGGTCTTGTGAACAGGGAGCTGAGCGGTAGGGGCTTCTCCTCCTCTTCATCCTTCAGTGATCCCTCTAGAATTTCACATGACCCTCCCCGAGGTATACCCGAATTAACCTCCATGGAGTCGAACTTTGTTGTTAAAGGTCTGTAGTCCACTGTCTGGATGACGTGTAAGTACAGCTGTACAGCGCTCATTAGGGATGACAACCAACCTCTTTCAAGAAGACTGCAGCCATGACAAACGAAAAGAGGGCATAGGCGCCACATGCGAGACACGGCAGGAAGTAAGGAAATTCGGCCCAGAAGGGGTGCGAGAAGACGCCTGGCCAACGGTCTTGAGGCCGTGCTAAAACTCCACCTATAAAGGGCCTGGGGGAATCGAATCCGTTAGCCAATGGGGTAGTGGTAAGAAATGATATGTCCCATACCCTATGGTACCGCCGACAGCCCAGATGACTGGGATCAACGAGAATCCGCGGGCCATATTAGTTTCGTCTGTAAGCTCCGCCAGCATACTTTTCATCACGCCGATATTTCCGTTCAGCATGCCATGCAAGCAACGACTACGTAATAATCAAGTAAGTCAGATGAAATCGTTCCTAGAATTCAGCACCTTGAAGACATACCAAAAGATAAGCGCCGAGAATGAGCGGCAAAGGCCGAACATGATGATCGAAACGATTGTGCCTAGAAGACCGCATAGCAGTACAGGTTTGCGCCCAATGTGGTCGGAAAGTCGGCTCCATTGAAGTATTGTGACCGCCTCAGCGGCGAAATATAGGGAAACCTATTGAGTTGTTCAGTGGGTGCCCGGCTGGAGGAAAGGAACGAACGAGACATACTAGGATTCCAGCATAGTATCCTACCTTTCGCTCATCGCCGCCGACGACCGGAAGTTCACTTACAAGCTTGAACAAATATTAGGGCGCAGACGCCGACGATTTAGGCAGAGAGGCATACCTGGTTGATGTAGGGATTGATTGAAAGGGATGTGATGGGTTCAGCGAGTTGCAACAGGAGGAGAACCAATATTTGGGTCGCAGGCAGAGGTGTTTCTCTCATTGGTGGATCTCCGCTACGGAGGAGAGGAGTCTCTTCGTCGACGGCGTTTTCAGATCTTCTGGGAGACATTGGAGGGGGGGTCATGATGTTACTGAGCGTCAGAAACCAAACGAAAGACTTTATAGCTGCTTACTAGGCCTGCCAGCGCATTGGCGATACTCTAGTACTGTAGCCGTTTGTCGAGTAGAGAATACAATGACAGGACAGGCAGTCCCTACACGTAACTTGTAACCCGGCGGATACCTCTTGCTCGTTTTGGCAACTCTGTTGGGGCATCGGCATCATGATCTACCGACTCGGAAACTTCTGATGCCCTGCGACACAGAGCATATGAAAGTTGAAAAGTTGTACGTGTACAGTACATGTACAACCCTGAGAAGCTGGTTGGTCCCTTCAGCCGAATATCGCATGAATACTTTCCCAGAAAATTAAACTCAACTCGTGACCATAGCCGCGTCCACACCGAAGCCTTGAAAGTGATTGGCTCTGATCAACTACTTTTAAAGCTCTAATATCAATGGGCTACCAGCAAGGCGCACTCACAGGGAGTAAAAAGACTAGGGACCGTTTGAGCTAAAAGTGATACAGGAAAAAGGGACTTGCCTAAGCGGACCCGCTCGGAACTATCCGAACCTATCCGAGCCTCAAGCCGTAGCAACTAGCAAGTCCCTTGTTTCCTGATGTTGTACCATCCTTTTTTCGACCAAACGCTCATCGTATGAGGGATTCGAAAAATTCAGTGGTTGACCTGATGAACGTGGACAAATTAATCTCGGTCTGCGCAGACTGTACCGCTGCGCCTCTAACATTTGTAATGAAAAACCAAAAGTGATCAGTGATCTTCTGAAGAAGACAGTTGGGAGCGTGCTAGACACGGGACGCGAAATTCCTCGGCAAATTACAATATGGTGAGCACATGGTTTCATTTTGTTACTTTAGGTCCGAATGAGTTATGCGATAACAGAAACCGTAAATCATTATCCTATCTCCATGTCGTACCGGCGCTTTGTTGAAAAAAGGAGTGCACAGAAGACAATTTTTTTCATGAACCCTCGTGAGCATCGGCCTCGGCCTCATGACAAGAAGGTTGACACTGCCACACTGCTGCTCACCTCCGAGGAAAGGCCCGGGAAGACTACGAATGATAACTTATCACGAGTTTTCATATCTATCCTTTCAATTCTAGGACGTAAATAGCAAATCCCCGACAGCGCTCCGGCGCGCGACGCTTTGCATTAAGAGGAAAACCGCCTTGAGATATGGGGTAAGAAGAGCCGACGTATCCGGCTGGGATTTCGCTTGCGACGTTATCCAGCTCAGACAGCCGGGTGGACTCGGACTCGGACTAGAGACAAGTGCGTACTACTGGACCTCTATTAGGCACTAGATAACTGATTGGGCATCAGGTCCTCCCCCGTGGGGCGCTTCACGTTGGCCTTTGGCCTTCTTGTACTTAGCAAGATCTGAGCTTAATTATAGAACGAGTTTAAGAATGGGAACGCTTTCCAACTCCTCCGGTTTATTCACGTGGCGGAACGCACTTTGCTGTGACACGACCCCATGACTCACACGTCGAACTTCAAATTCAGGATCATATAAGCTTCGGTAAGTTAGCTTCTGTAAAGGTCCTCAGCCACACAGTTAGTCCCTGTCGACCTCACTGACTCGGAACAAAGAACTTTATCATGATGTATTGTAATACATCGTTGAGCGCCATCACACGTAATCGCAAAACAATAGTCGAATGATCGACCTTAGTGCCTTTATCTAACATACCCGATAAAGTCGCACAGGTTTACTTTTCGCAATCACCGGATGCATGTGGATGAAGGTCCTAAATGCTTGCTGGCGTCAAGATAAATCGTTGGGATATGAATATGACCAGATTTCGATGGCCGCATCGATTACAGTAAGGTCATGGGTCCGAAACCCTTCATCCATCTCTCCACAGTCCTACAGGTGGGAATGACTATCAATTATACGTGTGACTGAACTCCCGTCTCCAAGTCCAGGGGCTCGAGTTGCTGTCTGGGTTCGGGCAGCGGACCGAAGAAGGCGGAGAAGCGCAAGCGCCGCGTCACAGAATACAGCGTGACGAAAGCTGACTCGGAGGTCTGCGGGATTCCTTTCTTCTCCCTTCTCTTGTTGGTTGGTTAAACCCTTTCACAAATGCTGACATAGACGTAAGTGGCATCTTCAACAAGTGCCAGATACATTCACCTCGGGCGACTTCGTCATCGAAGTATAATCGAATCCTTGATATTTAGTATTTTCTATTATAGTGCCAGTGCGGACTACAACACACTCCCCGGTAGATGTACAATAGAGTGACGTGGGAGAGCCCTCGGCCCAGAGCGCTTCCCCTTTTCTGGGTAGGAAGGGTGGTCATGCTATGGATCCTCAAGTGGGGTAATTCGTGCTGGCTGATGCGTGCGAGGCCGGAATGACTTCTTTTTTTCAACACCTCGATCAAAGTGGAGTGCACCTGTAGGACTCAGTCGCGACGACGTCTGAGAAGGTCCCGTATTCGTGACCTGTCATCATGTCATCATTGACCACGTCATCGGCGCGGCCGTCTTCTCGATTTCATTGCTGTCCAAGAGGTTGTTCATGTAAAGTGTAGAAGACACAGGAAAGTTCGAACAGAAGTAGGAGCAGGGTGACAAGGATGAATGAATAGACAGAAAATCAAATTAAACACCTCAGAATCCACCTATGACCGTGACAACCTCACCACATTGATATCACGACCATGGACTCGCCGGTACTCCAAGTGAAATGCTTCTCCTGCGGAGAAGAGCACCGGTTTACGTTACATGGGCCGAGAAGTGCAAGATCTGCTTCCAGGGGGTCACCAAGGGACGGTTGCCCGCTACTTTGCGGCAACAATGGACCTAAGGGGTAAAGGAATGTAAGGCAGGCTCGCCAAGGTTCTGAAAAAGAAACTTGAAATTTTCATCCTCCGAGTTAGAGAGAGGTCATCTCAGGACTCCTCCGTGGCCGCGGTGAATCTCGCTAGGTCATGGTACCGTCCGATGCCAAAGTGTTTATCTGCGAGGAACGCCATAGGTGGGATGGAAGGGTCGGAATAAAAACAGTGATGTATTGTGAGTCGATCAACGGAGAAACCTATGCTTTTATATCGCGAAAAAGCTGGAACGGTCACGGTACCGAGCGTTTGTAGAAGGAGTCACCTTGGAATGAGGTAGCCAGGCCGGTGCATCGATTCGTGCTCTGCTAAGTTACTAGAAAAGCGATAAAATGTCAGCGCATGTCAGCCTCTGGGCGGGTCAATCATCTGCTTGTTTCGTAGGAAACTCCGAACCACTGGTTAGGGCAAGTGAATGTCAGCTCGTCGGCGAGCTTGGGAAGCAGCGCAAGGTCAATGTACTGGATTCTGAGGCCGCTATGGTCGATTACAGTCGGAAAGGGTAGGAGAAGATCACCTATAGAGGCTTTGGACGCTTTGAATTGAAGAAAGGCTACGATTATGGGGAATGACGAGAATGCTAACTTAACACATACCGATATGAGGTAAAATCGCCCTTTTTCCATCCATGACGGGTCTCCAGTTCAAAGCTCCTGGGACCTTGTATATTTCTCGGGGTTAGAGGAATATCCACTACCCGAGGGTCTGAGCTGCCGAGACGTTGCAAGTTATGGGTATGGGAGACTGATGACTAATCTTAGCGCTGACTTCTCAAATCTGACAAGTCTTCGAGATCGTCGTTACATATGTACGTAACAGTTTGGCTATCCCACTACAGTGACAAGGAAACATCCATAGTACCAGATAAACTTCGTTCACAACTGGTCCCCCATACGCTACGCTGTTGAAAAATCTTACACCCAATCTCCGAGCCACATAGTTAGCAGTTCACTGCACCCTTTCATTCCATATCTAACACAACACGCCCAACGACCGTACCCTGTTCCATGCCTTCATAAACCCTAATGTGGTGGAAATTTCAGCAACACCGCTCTATCTTTCGTGACAAAACGTACTCTGTTAAGGCTGACAGCGGCTTCTGCACGAAATGACACCGGATCTTGCCCATCGAAGCGATGTCCAGAGCTTCACGCGCGTCCTGGCGGTTGCTGAAAGGATGATAGTAGGCTCGCTGCGTTACTCCGCATTGAAGGGGAATATAAATGCGTACCCAACATATGACCCAACCATGTTAATTCCCTTGACCACCGTCCAGAAGATTGATGCGCCAATCTGGGCTTTTCCAGGGAGGCCAACAAGCAGGAGCGAGCCACCGGGACGGAGGTAATCAACCGCTTGCTCGTATGCAGAGCTCTAAGTATCGTTGATTATATGCTTCTATACCACGCCCGTAGATTCAAAGACTCACACTGGCTGCCGAAACAAGTGTTGCGTGTGGGCCATCACCGCCCGCGGCTTCTTTGATGTCTTTAACCAAGTCCTTCGTCTCACGGAAGTCAATCCATTTCTCAGCACCGAGTTCTAAACATAGCTGTCGCTTTTCTGCCCCAGTATCTAAGTAACATTAGAGTGAGAAACGGACCAAGTGGTTTGAAACTCGGATGACGAACCGACGGCTATGACTCGCAGTCCAAAGGCGTGTACTGCATACTGCACAGCTGTGTGAAAAAATCCTCATGAGAGATCACATAATTGAAGTGGCAAGGACGGCGCAAACCAAGATGACCAAGGCCACCGCCTGCACCAGGAATAACAATCCAATCTCCGGGGTTAGTTTGACCGAATTTTAACGCACGGTACACGGTGACACCCTGTGCATGCAAAAATCAGTATTCGTCCAGGCCTAGCAGTGTAGGTATGTACTGCGCAGAGGAACGAAGCTGCCTCCTGACTGCTTAGGTTTTTGGGGATTGGTGTAACATGAGATACATAAGAAACCTAACCGTCCTGGTTATATGATATTGTGGGAAGACAGTAATCACGATATTCGTACCACATATTGAGAGAAGGTCCCGTCTACGGTGTATCCGCTCAGCTTGGCCTTGGAGCACGCTATGTATTATTGGTCATTCAATATCAACTTGTGTCAGAGGGGTGTGAGAATACATACTTTGTTCTAAACCCTTTCTGCACTGCTCGCATTGTAGACACGAGTCAGCGAGCCACTTGACGCCGACGCGGTCGCCGATCTTGACTGGAGAGTTGACCGTGTGTGCGCCAATAGCGACAATCTCGCCGACGCCTTCGTGGCCTCCGATGAGGGGAAGCTTGCAAGGCAAAGGCCAGTCACCCAAACGGGCGTGGAGATCTGTGTGACACACGCCAGTGCAGTGCATCTTAAGAAGACATTCCCCAGGGGCGAGGTCCTCTGGTTGCTTCACCGGATGGTCAACTTTAATGCAAATAGGTGTGTCGTGAGACTCGACTACAGCGGCCTTTTGAGTTCTTGGGATTTGTTGAGACATCGTACGAGTGGTGAAAGATAAAAGCCATTTACGCGAGGCATTTTATACGACACGGCTTTGAACCTCGAGCCTCGGGATAAGGGAGAACCGGAATAGCACGTGACCTTGCGGGAGGCGGCCTCGGCGGGTCCCGTCGTGCCCCGACCTAGGGCCAGAACGTTTGGCGGGTCCCTATTGCCTTCTAGGCCATCGGTTCGGGACAACGTTAGTGGTCATCGTGGGAAGTCGGGCGAGTGGAGGCTTTGACGCCCTGCAGATCGCTGGGTGCTACAGTAGTCAATGTGACGATCATAAGTTGCATCGGGATGATGATGTCGTGACGAATTACGGCGTCATAATGGGTGCACACGGTATCACATGACTCACTCTACTACGTTGAGCGCTCTTTGAGCCAAGACCATGACGGGTGTTACCCTCAGCTTCCGACATGTTTCAAGTTGACACCTCAGATCTCAGACCTCAGGCCTCAGGCTCATACTGTATGCCTTCTGCGAGGCGAAAATTCGATTGCGTCACGACAGTGATAAGTTAGAAGCGTAACTTATTCACAGTTTTGTATCCAGAACGACTATCTCTGGTATGTCATGTTTACCCAAACCAAAAGCCACCCATTGGAAATTGTGATACCATCCCCGAGTCCCCTCCTGGCAACAAAGTCAGAAGTTTTACCAAAAATCTCTAGGACAACACAGGACTAACGTTATTGGATAGCCTGAGCGACCCCATCACGTCCCACCAATATATATGTGACATCGTTGTGCCCATAAGTAGTCCAAATTATGAACGTTTCTATTCCCATCAAAGAATAGACGCAAATGATGGTTACTTATACCTGCACACATGTCTGGTCCAGGTTGCATATAATGTCCACTCTGGGCTTGTATCTTCAGGGAAGGCTTTAGCCGGCTAATCGTCCCATGTCCCAGGCGGACATCGACCTTGGCCCACGAGCTGGGGAATTTGTGTAAGCGGCTCTAAACTCTGATTCTTTCCTGCGCCTCTCGTTGATTCCCCGATCCCTTCTCATTCCAGTTTCCTCAACTCCATTTTCAATCTCTCAGCTACGGGTGAGCTCCCTAATCGTCTACCTGAAAGCCGAACTCAGTATTTGGGCTTTTTAGTGATATTGTTTTATGACTATGCGCTTACCTTGGACCGGGAAATCCAGTTCCTATGGCCTCCACACAATAAGCAGAGCTGGTTTACATTTGGCTGTCTTCTCAATCGCTACCTTCCTTTGCTCGGACACATTCCGTTTTTTGTAACATTTTTTGTCCCAGGGGAACTCTCAGTGCGTCCATTGTCCTTATTCAAGGTTAGCCATACCTGATTTCGACCGAGGAAAGCTGTAAGTTTCTCAAATATGCACACCCTCGGGGGCATATAACTCACTTGATCGTAGCTGTCGGGGTCTACATATATACCACGAGAATTTTGCGATCATTTTACAGATCCTCACCGGCAGTACGTTATAGACTGTTTCACTCGTTTAAATCTCTTGACTTGTAATTATCCAGCACTCTCCATAGTTCGCGTCTACGCGTTGTATGGCAGAAGTTTTCGCCTCCTGGTACTACTCATCATAATAGCCACAGGGGGGATCTTCAATGCGGTTGTAAGCCTCTTCTATAGAGCTCACAGCGTACGCTTACGTGTGTCTTACCGTTCCTTTGCGAAGGTGATGATAGCCACGGGCCGTCGCTTAGGGGGAGAAATAATCGAGGTTACATCCAGTATCCATGGGTGTAATCAGTTCACCCCATATATTGGGTACGTGGCCGGTCTTCATGAGTTTTATCACTGGTACGACTTGTGTCACCTTTGTGATAGGGGCCGATGTAAGTTATTGGGTACTAACTGTTCTCCGCGGCTCCAATAATCTGATGGACAGTTGCCGCTTTGGCATGGACTGGCTTGCTCGTTTGGGACAGTGTGATATTCTCCTTCACGCTGTACAAGGCCTTTACCATAGGGAGGGGCATACCTCTACTAGATGTAATTGTTCGTGATGGTGCGTCGAGCTGAATGATAACCTACGCACCAATACTCACCAACCATCATAGGGGCCATGTACTTCTCGTAAGTGGCGTTCTGGCTGCTTTCGATAAGACCCTGATAATCCCTTAAAGTGTACTGTTTATTGTGAATTTAGGAAATATTTTGGTCCTTTGGGTAAGTCGACATTTCGTCCACCATCTTGCTGATTTTAACTCTATGCCTTTTCCCTAGTTTTCCCCAGTCCGTTTCCATGCTTGGAACTTCATTTTTATACATTGACATATCTGCCTGATACAGCCTTTGATGAAAACTTCCACCGAAGCCTTGACCAACGTGTTCGTCCTGATACCAACTGATCTCGTGACTTGTCCTTTCTGGTACTAATTGGGGATGTACAGGCTCTCTGTCACACTCATCTCCCGTTTCGTGTTGAATCTACGCGAGCAAAGCTCTGCTCTCATACATTTACCGTCGGGTGTAGAAACCGAGGGCAGGTTCCAGGCGGCTCTACCACCCGTAGGGCCGATATCCTCCCGCTTGAACACTACTGTTAGCGGGTCTCACTAACTTTTGATCGTGCAAATGTACGAGACAGACATGTAGCTCGTGAGTGTGGTTCACATTGACAACGGAACCATGATGTTCAATTCCAAGGAAAAGAGTCCCAGGGATCGGAAAAGCAAAAAAATGTAAAACAACTTGGAATTATTAATAATAAAACAGCGTACGATGCACCATCGAATAGCATCTAACATACATCCGGACAGACATCTTCCTTCTCATAACGTTAAACTGAATAAGAGGATGAACGCTTACTAGAACCTGTAGTCTAGACCCTCTATCAACTTCGCGTAGAGCGTAGAGCAGCCACCGATTGGGAGTACCGGAGTTGCGTGGAAGGTATTGTGAGCGGACAGAATAATTTGACGCGTTTGCTCACCAGGTTCGCTCTCAAGACATCAGGGCCAGCCCACTCCTCATGGGGCCAAGAAAAGTCCAGAACCCATCGTTGTCATTTATCATGAACCACCATTAACCCAATTTCAGAGACGGCGGGACGTACGGCTACCACAAAAAAAAAGATGGGTCCGGTGCTGGTGCATCGGCGTGCGTGCGCCTCGAAAGTGGTTGACCGGCATTTCGATATTGCGGGGATGCGACAGGGAGGCTGAGCGCAGGCAGGAGGAAGATGGAGTCGAGGTGGGTTGGACGTTTGAGCCTGGCGTGGCGTGTGCAGTGAAGGTGTCGGGGAACATCTTTTTGACCTTGAGGCGGCACATCGGACGCTAGCATTGGGTGAGGCCGGTGCAGAAGCTATCATATGGCCACGGAAACCAGGAGACTTGAGCTGGGCGTATCGGGGTAAATGTCATGGTAGAGTAGACATGACATGGGCCGGGGTGTAACAATCAATTTCGCCCTTGTTCGTTGTTCCGGCGGGCGAGTGACCTATAAATAGGACATTCCCACGCTACAGCCCTTGGAAATGACGTGTACAGGGTCCGAGGGTCGTTATGATACGAGTAGATGTCCAGTGGATGGACCAACTTGAACAGGTCATATACATCCAAAGGAACATCCGACTCGGATGGATCGTCGAGTCGGATGTTCAGTTCCGCTGACTCGGAGGGCGGGTGAACAAGGGCCGTCAAATGGCAGCGGGCCGCCCCATACCGTCTCCTTGACTTGTGCGCTCTTCGCCCGTTTTGGCTTTCTGCCGTGCGACAAATGCAAGTAATATATTACTGTGTCGCATCTAGTCTATTGCCGTCCATGGCAATTCTGGACGCTTCCCATGTTTTCAAGTTATTGCTCCTAGAAACGATGCGTTCAAACCTGAGGTCCCCAAGACAACAAGTGTCATGCACCTATCCTTTCTAACGTGTTTTACGCTCGACTTACACGTAGCCAGTCCGTGGTTACTGCTTCCCCACTGCCAGTGCAAGGTCGGCCACGCGACTGGTCTCGGAACCGATCTGTATGCTTCCCTGTTCCTGTCTCGCATTTCCCTTGAGCTTCTTCTCACTGTTACCTTCGGCTGGTTTTCAAGTTTTAGACCTCACACCTGCTGTCTTGATCTCGATGAGAAGTAGCTCAAGGGAAACACAAGACAGGAACGTGGGCACAAATCCTGTATGTCACATAATTTCTACTCTCCTTTTTCAATTTGAAGTGAGGTCCTCCAAATCGCCAGTCGTGCTTGCGACGTCAAGCTCGGTCCATTCGCTGCGAAATGTGCGTAAGCGGCTCTGAGCTCCGAATTCTTGTTGATTCAATCACTCACTTTAGATTCCTCAACTCAATTTTCAATCTCTCAGCCGCAGGGGAGCTCCCAATTCGTCCACCTAAAATCTGAACTGGGTATCTTCCCTACATGCTGGTTTTTAAGTCTGCGACTATTCCTTCACACTATCCCGGGAAATCCAATTCCTATGGCCTCCGCACAACAAGAAAGGGTGGTTTACATTGGCCTGTCTTTTAAATCTGTCATCCTGATTTGAGATTGAAATACGCGACATGCCGTAGCTGTCAGGGCCTTGGAATGTACACCACGAGGGCTTTGTGATGGTTCTCCAGGCCATTGCCAGTGGTACGTCCGGAGTGGTTCACCGTGACTCCTATCTCGCTGACCTGATTCTTGTAATCACTGGCACGTACATGAAGCCCTTTTCCTGGTCCGCATCTACGCATTGTACGACCGGAATCGACTCGTCCTGGGTTTCATCATGGCAGTTGGCGTGGGGTCGATCGTCAATGCCTCTGTATGTCCTCCTTTCCCTGGCTTCCGATAATGCTTCTGGGTATCACCACTTTTTGCGAAGTTGATGATGGTTGCCAACCGTCGCCTCAGCGGGGATGCTGACTTGGTCGTATATGGGTCCGTGGGTGTAATCAGGTGACCCCAGTACTCGGTAGCCGAATCTCCCATCAATAGGGAATTGATTTTCTCCGTGTTAGAGGTCTATGTAAGTTTTTACGTAGCACCAACTGCGGGCCGTAATGATTCGATGACCGTGACACAAACGGTGCCCTAGCATGGACAGGCGTGCTCGTCTTTGAAATTGCCGTATTTTCGCTCACATATACAAGTCATTTGCAATTGTCCGGGATCCGTCTTGTGTTGAACCTCAGAGAGCAAAATTCTGCGCTTGCAGGTGTACCGACGGCGGTGGAAACAGAGAGGAGGCTTCAGGCGGCTCCGCCATCCGTAAGATAAATAACATTACATCGAAACACCGATGCTGTCAGAGTGGACAAGTGAATATCGGGAGCGGCTTTAAACAGTGTCGTTGGCATGTCTCATTAACTTTTGGTCGTGAAAATGCAACAGGTACGAGACAAGTGGATAGTTTTCGTGGGTGTGG
>QLPA01001511.1:0-15326 GCA_003313945.1 Lactifluus pinguis
GAAAATTGAGCTCGATTTTGCACACGCGATGACGACGCTCGAGTGCAGCAACGATACTATTACCGAACAAGGCTGGCAATTTCCTTGTCTGTGTGTCTCTGACCATGATGGGCAAGTATGGCCAAACATTCAGCGTCCTTCTCACGGGTATGTTCGTGTTGCATTCGAGGTACAAGTCAAGATGACGCGGAAATGCAAACACAGCGTATCGCCATCTTCGGCAAACGTGCACCAGGATATGCCACTGATGTCCGTACGAATCTCTTTGATAGAAGTAAAAGATGTTTAGGAGGACATCTTCTGGGAGAACTTCATCTCTAAATCAGAGATTAGTTGAGTCAATACCAAATCAAAGTAGGGGTCTGGACATACTTGGGCCCGGGGGGACTCATCGGTAGTGGTGTTGAAGATTTAGCAAGAGTTGGGGTTCATATTGAACCCACAGTAGTCCTCGTGGGCTTCACGTGTGCACAGCCTCATCGATCAACGTTGATCAACACTTTGTGATTTTAAAACTACACAAGGGGAACCAGGAACCTTGGGATATCACAGGTGTTCTATTATAGTCCCATGCTCATCTGGTTGAGCTACCGGTTAACAGGTGATCTACAGATGTACTGAACGCAACGAAAGATATCCAGCACAAGAGGATAACAGTGTTACGTACCGCCCTGTTTTCGGTCCCCGATGACAACATGGGCCTTTGCCGTTCCCACGCCAAAGCGCGGAGGAAGAGTATTGGGGAAGACACAATCAATAACTTACCCATCATATACACTCGTTCCCAGACTTTTATTCCCTACGACTCGACTTGTAGACCTTAATTCAAGGGCATCCTCCTCTTCTCCCATCGTCGAACAGTGTATGTGTCGGCAACCCTTTCTGTTTTTTTTTCTCCCTTTGAAAACGCTGATTTTCTTTTGAAACATACTACAAGATCGACGGCTTGCACAACAAACAAAACCTCTCAAAGGAGAGAAACGCTTCACTTCTACGCGCAGTAGTAACTATCAAGCAAAATCCCAGCAGCTCCACAGTCTTTATCTCAGGCACAAATGAAGAGTGCGCTCAGATAAATATTTTTGTTCTTCCGAGTCCGCTCAGCCTATATACACCATACAGAAACCCTGTCACGCAAGCTTCTATCACGTCTCTCGAGTCCCAAATATCCTCTCTGCGTGATGAACTAGCCACTGTGTACAAAACTCAAGGTCAGGATGCGCCGCGCCTCTTGGCGATGAACGAGTCGCTGCGGGAGAAGGAAGAGCTTGTTCCCATAGAGCCCGAGGCAAAACAGAAGACACATGAGGACAGGTTCCCATCTGAAGAGGAAAGTAGATCAGCACGGCGAGTTGATGTCTGTAAAGGATCGGACTGCCCAGGTACGTTTGGGAGACATGCTGATATGCATGCACCATACTGATTCTCAGCGTCCGTCGGGAAGCGGGAGGAAACCGGAGCGGGGACGAATGATGGGACACCTTATTTCATCCTAACTTAACATTTCCTCCTTTTCTTTTCGATAGGGATGGCAGTCGTGACGTGACAATACGTTGGGAATATCGAATAGGAAGTTCCTTGCAGGATGTCAGCAGTGGCTGGATGATGGCGAGGGTGTTGCGTGTAGTGATAATGGTAAGTTTACGCCATTGAGCCGGGTTATGTTTGCTGACTGCAGTCCGTATCAAGTCTCATGATATATGCAACGTACAATTGGAAGGAATGACACGTGCAGATTTTGCTGCACCGGAGAGTTACCCACAGTGTTAGGAAGGCGGAACGTGTCTTTGGCTTGAACAACACAGGTAAATTTGTAAAAAACAGTATCCTGATATTGACCGGCCTACCATCCTATAATACACCGTAGTTTGTTCTACAATAAAAATCCAAAAGATCTCCAAAAGCAACCATCACTCGCGTGATGTGCACATGGCAAGGGGTCAGGTGCCAAACGATACGACCTCACACTTGACTCTTCTTCTCGAACTGAAGTGTCTCGCATTGGTCCACTTCGCCCAGAACAAGAGGGTCAGAGTAGTATTGCACCTTCCCCGTGATGCCGACTGTAAATTATGCTAATAAGCCAAACTCTAACCTAGGTGGAGTCACGAGTAGTACGTCGCGTTGCTCGGAGCCTGGGAGACAATCACGGGATTTCCTCTGCGAACGAACGAGTGTTCAGCAGCACCATAGCTTCAGTTCTTTACCCGTGTATAGTTTCATAGCATCTATACCGCCAGTTCCTCTTCCCTTATTGCCACCGTGACGAATATGCCGGCGGTGGCTCATCCATCTCCGGGTTGCCCGGATTGGCGCTCAGAGGTTCATTCACTCCTCTAGTAGTCGAGCGTCTCGAAGGCTGTTCGCGATTGATTTTTGCTGGAGCCGGATCCATCGCCCCACTAGTCGGAATCTTCGTGCGTGGAACTTGCGCCTTTGCTATGCCCTGGGCTGAACCCGAGACCTGTGAGGCACTTGTTTCCATCGGTACCTTGGGGGCTTTGCCCTTGGGATCCCGTTGTTGGACTCTGTCAACTAACGAAAGAAAACCGCACAAGTCAGGCACGTGAGGAAGACGATATGGGGTGGCAGGGCTATACCCTTATATCCTCGCTGTTTGAGGGCTTCACGGTTCATGGAGAGGATGGTCATGAATAAGGTCGTATCATTGGCCGTTGGTGACACCAAGATAAACCGACATAATGAGGTTGAGACCCTAGGGATCATCAAAGAATGAAATCCTTCTTCAACAAGCCGTCACTTACTCATACATGTCTACTTCCGTATTTTCAGCAAGCCAGAGTTTAATCGGACCATTGCCTTGTCGGTCAGCGACTACGGATACCTCTTGACTTTTGCTGCAGTGGATTTCTCCATGATGTAGTGACCTGGTGATTGAGAGCTTTCTAAAGACTGTCACCACGAAGTTCTTTTCATTATCCAGCCAATCGAACAAGATTTTGGTACGTGATTGCGGGCACTCGCGGAGGAACAGAGGTAGGCGCTCAAGAATGAGGTCTCTAGTCCTGGTGCCCATCGATGAAGAAGGAATTTCGCCCGACTTGTTATAATCTTCCCTGACTAAGGAGCTCAGGTGCGGAGAACCCAAAACGTGATATAGCTCTAGAAATAGATGAGCAATGCTTGATGGGTAGAATTTACAAATACCTTCTAGATCTTCCTGCGGTGCACAGAAGATGCGATCACCAAAAACTTGATATGCGATCTTATCATCTGCGATAACGATTTCCTTGGGCTGAAGCAACTTATATTCAATATCTGTGTTGTCTTCATCACCCTCATTTTGGGCATGACGTCTCTTCACACGCCGGCGCGATCCAAGGAGTACATTCGATTCCTTCATGCGGTTAATCGTTCCAATCGAAAGCAGATGTTGATTTATCGCGAACTTGCGAAGTTCGAGAATATAGCTAATGAATGATTGTCGGGAAACGGTATTTCACGGGGTGAGCCTAGACTTACTTCTCAGGGCTGCCAGCAAGCTTATAGAAACTCTTTGGGTCTGATACCAGTATTCTTGCGATCTCCTCCATGGATGGCCGTTGCTTGGCACCACAGCTTTCCAGGAACGTATTGGCACGCGGGCCGAAATTCACACGCGTGCCAAAATCCACAAAAGCGAAGAGCTTCGAGTAAAACTCCGCGCCTCCCGCTGTAGGAATATGGCACTGAATCGGCTGCATTCTTCGGATTTCTCCATTATCTCCCGCAGACTCGACGGGTATGAAGGGGATTTTGGTTAGTCTCCATTCTTCTGCTTGCGAGAACTCTGCGAGGATAATGGGCAAAGGAACTTCAAAATTAGAAATAAATGAAAGAGCGTACCGTAACCGGACAAAATTTCGAACCAATCACGTGCCGTCATCTCGTTTTCTGGCGGAGACTTCTCTAAAAGAGTCACGAGATTGGAGGATGGCGGGTAACTTGCAAGCTTCAGTTTGCTGGCAGCTCCCTCCGGAAGCATTGGATCAACAACAGGGAATCCTAGCGCTGCCCATTGGGGATCAGCATATACCTGTTTTGTGCATCGCTTAGATCAAGAACACTGACGAAGGGTAATCTCTTACTTCAAACGGCTTTGCCAACACCTTAACTCGGCGGCGCCTCGAATCAACGACTGCAGGAACGAAAGCGAGATCCCGGTAGTTATGAGGATCGTATTCGGTGGACAGGTTTTCCAAGAAGTAGTTCAGCGCCCTTTCCCGTGCGGTGGGATTGTCCGAAGCAGCAATTTTAAGAATTTCGGACAGGGAAAGCGCACATCTCAGACCCAAATCCAAAAGGAGTTTACCTGGCAGATGGTGAGTCACCAGAGTTCAATAACCGTGATTAAACACGACAACTCGCCTTCGTCAGATGACTGTTTCCATTCATTCTTAACACCCCAATCCATAATAGGTAGGCCAAGCTCACGAAATATTTCAGCCGGCTCGTAGAGGTCCATAACCCTATATCGTTGAATTTTCTGACCAGGAGCTAATTGACCTTCTTCCGAATCCTCGTGCGTAAATGCGGTTGTTTCTGGCAAATTTTCAATTTCCACTGGCGACAAGGTCGGTTGAATGGATACTATGTACTTGACGAGGTCGAAATTAGTCCAGTTTTTCGTTTTGATCATTCTGATAAACCAGGTCAGTGAGTTGAATCTCAAAGAAGAAGCGAGGCAGACCTATCAAAGAAGATCTGCAAGGTCGGACTCTTGCGTACGCCAATCGATTCCAGCACCTCCCTATATGACCCCTTGATAACGCTTCCAGATGGCATGGTGACGATGGGAAAATGCGGGAACAGTCTTACGCCGGGAAAGTAGGCATGACCCGGGACCTTGAGACCGCTGGATGTTGGTATGCAACCCTTTGAACTCATGATTTTGACGACATTTTGTTGGGCGTTTCTGGATAGTGATGACCAAACCTGAGCAATCACTGACAAGACGCGTTCTGCGCGTTCTGTCAGGAAGGAGGTGTGTGTGAAGTCATGCTTGGAATTGCCCCCAGCAACCTCAAAGCAGTCAGTCACATGCCCGAGCCAATCGACGACAACAATATCGTGATGGCCTTCAGAAAACAGTTCCTGGAATGAAAGCTGTCCCTTTTCGTTCTGGACGTGCGTGCCACAGTCGAATAACAACACCATAAGCTCAACATCTCCTCCCTGAAATGCCACATGTAATGCGTTCCGGCCTTCACGGTCCAGAGCGTTCGGATTTGCTTTGTTTTCAAGAAGAACTCGGACAACTTCGAGGTCTCCTGCTTGCGTCGCAACATGCAACGGAGTCCAGAGGCTATTGTCCTTGCAGTGCACACCTGCCCCCTTCTTGAGAAGGGAGCGGACAATGTCTGCACATCCTTCTGACGCGAAATGTAGTGGAGTGCGGTTGTCGTTGTCCCGAGAATTGATATTTCCACCGTGATCGACAAGAATACGGAATATGTCCAAGAATCCTCCTTGCGACGCTGAATGTAATGGAGTCCGTTTGTTCTCATCCTGTGCATTTGCATCGGCGCCACTTTCCAAAAGGAGCAGGGCAACTTCTAGATGTTGATATTGGAATTTCCCATGAAACGGAATCATCTGGTGTCCTTGTAATACCAAATGCAGTGGTGTCTGCTGATTTTCGTCCTTGGCATTTGGATCTGCTCTATTCTCGAGAAGGATTCGAGCAACTTCTAGACGCCCGTATTGTGACGCATGGTGTAGCGGAGTCTGATGTTTTTCATCCCCCGAATTTGGGTCCGCCTTCTCATCCAAAAGGACCTGAGAAACTCGTAGGTGTCCTCCTTGCGATGCCCAGTGCAAAGGACTGAGGTCATTTGCGTCCAAGATATTTGGGTCTGCGCCGTGTTTAAGAAGGGCGCGAGCGACATCAAGGTGTCCTTCTTGTGAGGCCAAGTGTAATGGGGTGCAGCCACTGTCATCCCTGAGATCCGGGTTTGCATCGTACGCAAGGAGGAAGCGAGCAATGTCTCCACGGCCTTCTGCTGAAGCCCCATGCAACGGAGTCCATTTATAGCTGTCCGTGGCATTCACATCTGCGCTGTGTTCGAGAAGAACTTCCGCAACTTCAGGATATCCGTAGTGCAATGTCACATGCAACGGGGTCCAGTTCCTGTCGTCGCGGGCATTTTTATCGGCATCGGAATCGAGGAGAAGTCGAGCAACTTCCACGTGTCCTTCTCGCGATGCCAAATGTAACGGGGTCTGTTTGTTGTTCTCTTGAGCATTCACATCCGCGCCAAGATCGAGAAGCGCCCGAACGACAACTAGATACCCCATTCGCGACGCCACATGTAAAGGAGTCTGGTCGTTTTCACCAACAGCGTTTGGAGCTGCGTCGTGGTCGAGTAGTAGCATAGCATCTTCCGGATGTCCCTCTTGCAAAGCCCGATGCAAAGGAGTCGTGTTATCGTCGTTAGAGGAAAATATTCGTGACCGAGGAAGTCGCTGTGATTCTAGAGAAGGTGAATCTTCGCCGTGGGCCAGATCAAGATGGTCTAGAAGCATGATTTCCCTTCTCCATTTGAAGTTACAATTAGGGTAGATGCACTCCCTCAATGGCAAATGTTTACTTGTTAGATGGTGATTGAGTTCCACCTTTGAGTAGGAGATAGTTTTGCAATGTGGGCATGGGACGGTCCGGACTTGGAAAACCTCTTTTCTCTTCTTCTGTGAATCCGGGGAAGCTACCATGGTGTGTTGGTGAACTTGAGCTGCCGATTGAGATAAAGAGTACCTACTGTGGGATACCAATGGAGTAATGGGGGTACGACCGAGGGCCGAAGGGCTATAATGGACACCGGTGGATGATGATGGCACACAGCCGAATGCATTGGCCAGTTCCTGGCTTGCAGTCATAGGAACAGCAGTGAGGGCGGATTCTGGGGGACGATAGTTACGAGATATGTTTTGACCTATAGCTGATAAGTCAGAACTAATAAACAGTAGCCGGTGCATATCGCAAGCTATTCACCTGAGCGTGTAGGATCCGTGAAGTGGGTATTGAGGGTCAAAGGAGCGGTGGGAGCCAAAATCTCCGCTTGTGGAAGCCCGTGGTCATGATGCTGGGGGGACGACGATGACCCGTCATCTGAGGAGTCCAACCGTATCAGGTCAGGGTCAACCTGTGCAAATCATCACAATTTGTCTGGAGGTGCGCTGTCAGGGAGTAAGGTACCGTGTTTCCATCCCTGTTATATGAGGTTTTATAACTTCTCTTGTCGGCTCGCGTAGGCACGTCTGTGGTCACACCCGTTCCTCCAGCGTGGAGATAATCGGTAGTCTGTTGGTGAGACATGAGATGGGTAAAAAGGAATGAATCGGAGACGCAAAGCACGTCTACTATTAGTATTACTAACTTGGCTGGCCCAGGCCAATGGGCGGTGCCCGATAAGGCTGTGTAAGTCAGCTGGGGCGCGTGACATGACGTTACACGTTATATGTCACTTATTCCACGACTCGAAGAGGTACTGTACAGTATCTAGCACGACCCTTGGCGTGTAAGTTATGAAATTTCTAAAGCAACAACTTTTTTTTTTTCATCTTTCTTTGACAATACACTGAATTACTGGATGCAATGATTTATAATTGTACTAGTACTGGCCTGGGCTCCACGGTTGCAATGCGGTTTTCGCCGGTCTGCAAAGATATGTAATGTGACGCATGTGATGATCAAACTCGGAGAAGCGTCACTTGTTTACTTTTGACGAATGATTAATGATCCGCGGGGCCGGCGCGGGCTCGAGCAAGATGGGGAATCCTTCAGCGGCTTCGAGCCCATGTAACGGCCTCCATATACCTGTCCGATCACTAATTCGAGTTGATGAACTCAAACACTGGCAGCATGTTATGGTCACCGGAAATATACCCTTCGTCTGTCACCTCTTCTGCATTTGAGGACCAACCACACCACCAGGAGGAGTCTTCAAGTGGTGCAATCAATGGAATTTGACACCATTTCCCCGAAGACCGAGCCATCACGGTTCTTATATATGAAAATAGGGCAGCACACTCACGAGTATAAGCGGCTAGAGCGCGAGAACGAAAGGAGACGAGCGGCGACAAGCAAAAACGGGCAGAAAACGAGCGGACAGGCGGGCAAATGCGCAGGCAAAAGAGAGACGGGTAGGACGAGACTCCTTGAGTCTCGTCTAGTCACTATTTGTATTGTTTAGACTAGGTAACGGAAGTGCTAATTTAGAAGGAAAATGAAGGGGCGCCGCGGTGTCCCAGAGACGCCACCTCAATCCAGGAACAGACAATGTATACTAATATAAAAGGATATCGACGATGCGGTGAGTATCATAGCGCACTGGCATGGAAAAATGAAGCAACTTGGCCTTTGGCTAGTACTTAGGCCGTTGCTATCATTGTAGCATCCACCGGCAATCGCATGCCCAAGTACGCTCCAGGCGTCGCCAGAAGACTTCCGCTCCAAAAATTTGGCAATGACGCGGGAATATAGTGCTATCTTGGGCATACTAAGTTCTTCCCATCATAGTGCGCGAGGCCTCGTCATCTGGCGTGATTAGACTCACATGCTGTACCGATACTAGTAGGTGCCCTAATAGACTATGCCATTGAACACTGGTTATTGGTGGCTGCGCTTGAAGCTGTGCAGTGAAGACACGACATCTTTCCATGAAAATGGGCTGAATTCTTTGCTGCAGCGACTAGATGCTACCTACAGAAAAAGGTAAGAGGAAACCGATAGTGAGACAGGCGAGACCAGCAAGCGAACCTAACGCGCAAAGGGCATGGTGTATGTGAAAACAGAAAAGACGCCAAAGAACGAAGAAGGATACAGGATGTGAAGAGAGCACAGGTGAGGCTGGGTCTAGTGGTGGCAGGGAAGAACAAAGCGATGCCAAATAGAGGGATATCATGATCTGATTAGATTTCCGCAAGTGGGTAAAGACAAATTAGTCCTGTCCAAACTTGACGTCAATCCATTCATACGCAGCCAAAAGTCGGACCGGAGAAGCACTAGTTTATTCGAGCTGGAAGCAGCTCGAACGGGAGGAAAACTTGAAGGTATTGGAAAAGGTCTACAAGTGAGCTTCATCCTTGGAAATGGAGATTGGAGTCTGATTGATATTATCTAACTTGAACCTGTAGCGAGTACTCAAGTTGGTGTGTCCGTGATTAATATAGTAGATAGCAACGAGGAAACGAGTGCGTGTAGGTTGGTGCCAGTGAGGCCAAGCCGGCTGGCATCAGCACTGCCCCCCTCATTACAACTGGACCCTCGCTCCTCACTTGAGTTGCTAATGCTTTCGAGCCCCTTGCTCATTCTTTCCCCCGCGATGCCCTCTCGACCCCAGTTTACGTGTCTTGCGACAGCTTTCTCTCTCTCGTGCCAAGTCCTGCTTCAGTTCGTAACTGATACTATATTCCCTTACTTCCTTCACACCCTGTCCGTGTGGTGTTCATTTTTCCGGCCCCACGTTCTACTACTACCCGTAGGTACAAACACGAAATGTGTTCAAAGGTAGGAATAGAATCACTAGCGTACCCGCCATAATTGCATCGATTTTCATTCGTGCTCCTCTGTTGCTTTCTTCTCCTTCGCGACTCGCCTGAACACGCCCGCGCCCCACGTAACATACACCTTCTCGCAGGTTATCAGAATCGTCGCGGAGGCGCTCCGAACGCTTTAATTTCGAATTTGTTATCCTTGGCATTTTTGTGCCTTACTTGAAAGCCACGGATATAGACGCATTGGTTGGCAAGCAGATCATCCTTTGAATGGAAATCAAGATTGAATCAGTGCATGTGAGGTGGATGAGGCCGGCCAAGACTACAGACTTGAGTGGGATGACTGGTATGACACGGCACGTGTTCACGGATGTTGTCCTCGACGTGCCATTGCAAATTCCCATCATTGGGAGGCGATTGAAATTCCAGCCTTGCATCGATCCTTTTATTCAAAAATACAGCCGCGGCCCACGAGGTTACCACAGTGTATCCGGTGACAAGGAAGATCTCATTTACATCGGGGAAATGACCCCTTGCAAACTCGAAAAACCTCTGAGCATTCTCATTCAGATACTTCTTGATCGTTGTCGCAGCCGATCCATGATAATCGTGACTAAGCGCATGGTCTGGGAGATGCAACACAGCTCCGGTCTTTCCCCACCCTCTGGACTGATACACTCGTCTGCGAGGAGACGAGTTCAAGCACAGGTGTCAAATAAACCGTATCACATACCCGTTCGGTGCGTTAGCCGTCCGCACAGATCCAGAGCAATAGTCTCCACTATCCAACCTTGATTGTTTGAAGATGTTGTGTGGACTAGGAGGCATGGGATCGTAGCCCTCTGGTACGCCATATCGTTCATGCGAGGAATGTTCTCTTGTCCGTTGTATGTTGAATAGGCGAACGAATCTGCCGTTGGATATGTAACCAACGTCGCCGATAGCTACATATTCGTTAGAACTATCGGGGTCCGGTTCAGGTTGCCATAACGCCCAGCCGTGGAGTTTAAACCGCGACTTGAGCTCGTTCTGGTAAATTTCGTGTGGTGAATGCATGAAAGGTGGAAGAAATGAGATGGGGGTTCAATCAGCAACGCCGTGACGTGTAGAGTGTGACAGGGGAGCATTTTGCGAGCGTCTGGAGAGCGCCCCAGAGTGTATTATTATAAAGACGGTTGCCACGCGGTATGCTTGGAGGCATCCAAATTTCAGGTTTCAGTCCCTACCAGCTAAACTTGTAGTAGCTCTGACTTGAATAATATTCCCTGCAGCGTTAGGATATAGAACGTTGGGCAGTAACCGGTTATTTCCCTGGGTCACGTGTCATCAGACCCTGGAGCCACGACAAGCAACATCCTATATGGGGATAGCTTCGGAATCGATAAGGTCTCGCATCTGATTGGACGTGTCTACGCAATGTCATGTGGACAATGATGGCATGGGATGCATGAAACGAAAAACAATCTGAAAAGGATAGCGAGCAAGGAAAATCTTTCAACAAGAAGCCTTGTACGGTGAGTAACGTAACAGGCTGCAGTGAGGGACGAGCTGTTCGTAGAACCCGCCATGAAGGTGCAGCGTACCGATATGGTGAATGACAAGGTAACCTGAATACTCTACAAAAGACGTTGACTTTGTAATCATCTGATAGCGTCATGACAGAGAGTATCAGGTGTTTTGCGATGTCAGGGAGGGATAGGCACCGGTATTACGGGGCCCCCACCTGAGGATTCAGGAGTCCATGAATTCTCGTGAATACCGAATGCTGCATCATCCGGTGACCTGTCTGGTTGAGAAACGAGGATCACCGGTTGAGCTGTGAGTGAGGCTACGGACGACCGTGGCTCTGTGGGGAGCACGGAGCTGGAACCTGTAGCCGGGACAGATGACAATGAAGGGCCAGGTACCGTGGATGGAGGGACGGCGCCAAAATTTGTGTTGTGTTGCGGGGCGACCGTACTACTAGATGGGAGGGTGAATTGAGGAACGGATATTGAAGCTGCCAGGGAAGAACGAGGATCAGGCTTTGAGTTGACCGAGGGCGAGATGTCAAGGGAACTTTGTGTTGTGACAGCGGTCGCCAAGTTGCACGAAGAAGCAGAAACAAGATGTTTGTTTCCAACATTGATGGGAGGAGAGAGGTGGGAAGAGTCGACGATGGTGGTCTGGTCTGCTGCGTGACTATTTATGTGGGAATGTGGACCTGGGATGTCGCAAAATGGGTACGATGATGGATCAGATAGAACGTGGCTGAGATCGGAGGTGGAAGGAAAGAACCGGGTCGGAGCAGCATTAGTGCCTTTATGTAAAGCGACGTAAACATGGCGAATGGGTTTGAGAACATGGGAATGAATTTGACGAGCTTCATCCTCGCGTGCTTCCCGAGTGATATCGTTCCACAAGGTACAGAAATCGGACTGCAGTTCGGGAAGAGAACCTTGAGCATCGAATTTCGAAATGGTTGGTTGAATGAGCTCAAGTGCGGGCGACCACCACCAAAGCCGATGAGAGCGATACCACTGGCGAGTGATGTGGATCCAGTTGGCAAGTAACACGCTGTCACCATGTGCGAGGTAATCTTGAAGCACATCTTCCGATATACTCAATTGGTCCATAACGAGAGCCTTCCACTGAGAATCGCGATTCGGCACACTTGCGATGATGCCAGCAATTATCCCCTGGGTACACGAAGCAGTCTGGGGATCGGTACTATGGGCCCAGCTTCTGAGTAAGTGCCCCAATCGAATGGACTGCAAGAATGCTCCATCCATGCTCTGTTTGCAAAGCTCGGATAGGAAGTCCAAATGGAGACGTTGATGGTCCAGTGCATTGATTGCCTGCATGCAGAGATTAAGCCGCCTTTCTTCGAACTTCTCAGAGAGTGAACTGGATGACCAGGTGTGATTCAAGAACGTAGCTAAAGCCGCTGCCAACCTGGGTTTGCCCAGATTGGCCACGACTTGTTTGGGATTGGTGACGACTTCCTTGTTTGAGTTACTGAAGCCCGGGATGCCCTTGAAAAACTGTTCCAACTCGTGGTCTTCTTCCAGGGCATCAAATAGCCAACTTACTACTCCACAGTCAAGTTTCTCCGACAATTCCGAAGCGGTTTCTTGTGCTGTCTTCACCATACCTTGCGAGAGCTGCTTGCCGTATGCTCCCAAACGCTCCTTAAAGTACTCCCAGGTTGCGTACTCAAAGTAAGAGTCGTCAGAAGATGTGATGAAGGTGAGAATACGGAAGATTCCATATGAAACGCCGGTACAAAGATACCAGACTGAGGACGAAAGGGGTGCATAGTAGGGGCTGTCGCGACGGAAGATGGGCATCAACGTGACACATCCGTATACCCCCGCCGAAAGCCCCACCCAACCAACCACGACATGGAAGACAGTGTGGTTGATGTGTAACAGGAAAATGAGCAGACCAGTGAAGAAGAGGAAAAGGGAAAGGTGTAGCATGGTAGGCAAAGCCTCAACGGCCTTAGGAAGGTGCAGCTTCTCGGTCCCATCGGCAAAGAACGCACGGACCCGCGCTTGCTTGTGTGGGCTGTAATTTAGCGGTTGAGTATTTGCGATGTATCGGCGCGCCCACTGCTGTAACAAGGTCGCCAGGAGTGCACATTGAAGGCTGATTGCTAAGCTCAAGAACCAAAGCAAGTTGACCCAAATAGCATATACTGGCGGAGAGAAGGGAGGTGGTTCTGCAAGGATTGATGCACGAGATATGTTGGGGTCGGCGAGAAGCCGATAAATGTTCTTGAGATAGAAATTCGAGGTCTCATGCGGATCCGGTTTGAGGTCCAGGATGGAGACCGCAACCAGTATCGCGACAGCGGCAGAAAACAAACCAGTCTACAATGTTCAGGTGGGAACTGTGAAGTAGGAATGGAAACTAGTCTGAATGCTCACGAAAATAAGGATCCCGTCAGCATCCTTTTGCCAGCTATGGGCTAGTTTATTGTCTTCTTCCTTTGCCATCTTCACATACATGTTGAATATGGGTCCTGAGCCATCAGAAAACTGTTCCTGCGGGGTTTCATTTTGTGCAGTCTGAGGGTCATCGACATTGCGACCTGTACCTGGTGACAAAGATGAACGTGAGGGATAAAGTCAATTAGGAGAGTCTGACATACTTATACTCTCCGCGACGCCATCCTCCAAGCTGTTGGTTCGACCATGTTGGGACATCGAACGATTATAGGGTGAGAGATGCAGCACCAGACGACGTTGATAGAAAGACCCTCTCAACCCCCTTCCGGATCAGTCACGCAATGTCACACGCCATTTCGGACTCTTGATTGGCTGTTGCGAGCGCTAAGCATGCTATTTTGGGAATACGGTCAGGCAGGCGTGACAAACAGGCTGTTTTTTTTATTTCACCACACACTACGATTTCTACTGAAAACATTTATAGAATATGGTACTAGACTGTAGGCGAAATTTTGTGGTGATTGAGCAAGAAATGGGCGAGAAAATTGGAGTGATCCGGAAGGGGGGGTAGGGGGAGCGTTAGTACTGTCCTCCGATCGCCCACACCCGGGCATTCCCGGGCGGACTTGCAAGCTGGAGGGACCAGCTTCGGGGTGCCCAGAAATCGTGCAGGTGAAAAGGTATACCAAGTAGGTGTTTCTGTACAACGTGACATTGGAGAAGAAGTATAAGTAAGCTAGCTACATGATCAATGAATCGAAGGGGCACCCGCTCAAACATGACGGAATCGAATGCGTCAAGAACTGTATTGACGGTTGCGCGAAAACCCATCTGCCGTATCGGGAACGATGGCTGCGATGAATCGGTGACCTGAGTTGCGTCTTTTGTCAAGGAAGGAGACAAAGGCGATTAAATGCTATGACAAGGAGTGATAATGTTATGACGTATGAACTGCTTTTCCGGACTCAGACCCGGTGGGCGGAAATGTCGTGTGAAAGGACTCGGACGCTGAAACTTTGATCAGGAGGGAGCGCCAGTCGGTCGCAACAGTCGCATGAGAATGCACGCCTACGTTGTGCGCACCGAAAGGGGAATTGGGGCTGAACCTGAGATAAGAACAAAGCAACCTTTAGATTTGCCCGGGACACGCTGACATAACCGCGACCCAAATGCGGAATGCACGTGAGCGTGGCTTCCCCCTGGCAGCACTGGGCCATGTGCGTGTAACGGATCAGTCACGCTTGCGCGTTTGGGCGTGACTCGCGTGACTAACCTCTTTTTGTTTCGTTTTTCAATATAACACAATTCTACTCAAAAAAAAAACACACGGAATATGCTTGCATGTGGTACAGGATGTCATATGTAAATTTTTGTTGCGATTGAGCAAGAATTGGATGAGAAATTGAAGTGACCCATTACCCCCAACTGGCCCATTACCCCCTTCCGGGTTAGTACCAACGGACGTCGCTAAGGTGACTTCTTCACATGTCATTCGGACAATTCCGCGTGTCCTGCAAAAAAAATGGCGACTTAGGACACTACGGGACACGCTGATTTTAGGTGGGCCGCCCACCTATGATCGTGTCCCGTGTAAAAACAGATTTCTGGCCTTCACGGGACACGCTGCCGCATTTGGTGTGGCTGCTGATGTAACGTTTTTTTTATTACTCTGGGTCCAGTTGCCAGCGACACTTCTCGTCGCCCCTCCTGCATTCCCGTCCCTGGTCCCGACGACTGGCCAATATCGATCGCATGGGGTCGCGCTCTCGTCTCCCTCGCCTACCAAGCATCTTTATCCACCCCACCGTTCTCTCCATCACCTGCGCCCTCTCCCTCAAGTCCACGTTCGTCACACACGGCACAACGACTTGCACCACGCTCGCCCCTCGCCGCCGCTGT